>CAVNYN010271178.1:0-69151 GCA_963692815.1 Nyctanthes arbor-tristis
TCTTTTACCTTGACATCAAAATCAGCTGGAGATGAAGAAGACGACGATTTTGCTGATCTTTATCTTGTCAAATGGACATCCCTGATGATCCCACCTATTACCATTATGATGGTTAACTCGATTGCCATAGCAGTTGGGTTTAGCCGCACAATTTACAGCGTCATACCACAGTGGAGCCGTCTGTTAGGAGGAGTTTTCTTCAGTTTTTGGGTTTTGGCACATCTCTACCCGTTCGCCAAGGGACTTATGGGAAGAAGAGGCCGGACTCCAACTATTGTCTTTGTATGGTCAGGACTTATTGCCATCACCATATCTCTCCTGTGGGTAGCCATCAATCCTCCAGCAGGCACTAACCAGATTGGAGGCTCTTTCCAGTTCCCTTGACCCAAATTTTGCGTTTATTTACTGCATACATCAACCATTTATAGAGGCGGAGGAAGTTCGTGCATCCTTTTTTGTGTATATGCACTTATTCTTACCATTTGGGGTACAGGAATTCATTGGTTAATTGTAGGATAATCTGGCAATTAAAGGTAAATTGGCATAGACAACTTTTGCAGTTCTTCAGTATCATGTTGAACAATGTTTATTATTTCTTTGATTGATTATTGAGACTGGTACAATGAGAATTCACATAAGTTGCAAGATTCATTTTTGGCAGTGATTCAAAATCAAAGGCAATATCCTTCGTGTTATGTCTTGCTCTCTGTGCGTATTTCCACTACGCAGTGGAAATGACTTTTCCTTTGAGGGGTTAAGGTTCTTTGCTTGGAAATAAAATCATTCATTTTTTCTTCTTCTTTTTAATTATTTCATGTGAAAAAAGAAAGAAAACAATTGAATGTGGTTTCTGATTTTTTTCTCATTTGTCCTTTATACCAATTTACCCCGCTTTACCTATTACTATTAGTGGTCATGGCAATGGGCGGCTGCGAGAAATGAGAAATCTTGATGCCCCTGAATCGAACTGATTTCTATGGAGTCAAATCGTGTGACTTTACTGTTTTTTTATTAGTAGTCGGGTTCCAAACTCAATAAAAACAAAAACTACCTTGACATTTTAACCCTTGATTTTGAAGTATGTAACCAAAAAAATTTTCCCAAAATCAGAGTGACGCGAGGCCCATTAGATATTGATTTGGGTGTAAAAGATCGATGAGGAATTAGTAAATACAACTTGTTAATTTTCCCTTCGTTATTATATTTAGTTTTTAATAAAATCATTTTTCCCTTGAGATCGGAAGAGCACACGTCTATGTTTGAGGTGGATGTCAAAATTGTGACGAACGCTTTAAACTCTAATAAAGAAGATTATTTTGAATTGAGTAGTATTGTGAAAAAATGCAATGATACACAGTAGTGTGGGTGAATCGTCAATCAAGTTCGATGGCTCACGAACTAGCTAGACGCTCTCTTTATTAGAGTGAGTCTATGTGTTGGGAAGAAACTCCTCATTTTCTAGAGTCTTTGCGCTACTGTATGACGTGGAAGATTCTATTAATGAATAAATTTACTAGTTCAAAAAAAATAAAATCATTTTTTTATATATTTTTATGTGTAACGGAAAATCTAAAATTGATTTTAATTTTTATCCTTTTTCTGTAATTAACTGATTATTATATAATAATCTCAAAAAAAGGAAAAAACGAAAAAGACATCGTGCAGTATTAAATCATTTAACTAAATTTCAGATTGTACAACACATCCGCACTGTTAATTTCTTCTTGCTCGGCACGCTGCTTCGCTGCACCAGTAGTTTTTTACTATGCCCTTATTAAGATAATATATAACTTCATAATATATATCCTTGTGGCAATATATGGGCAGTTGAAATATGTCTCTCTCTCTCTCTCTCTCTCTCTTTTTTAAAATCAACAATTCATATATTGTCTGTAAGGGTATATATGAAAATTTTTTATTATCTATTTCTACAATGAAGAAAAGTCGACGGTAATGTCTCGAAAAGTCTAAAGATGCAATCGTGATGAAGGAGATGGTCGTTGTCATGCATAATTTCCCGGAAAAATAGATAAGGGTAAAATGGTAATACAAGTAATTATATTCGCGCTATAATTATATTTGGTGTACTACATTATAGTTATACTAAAGATCCTGAATGTTTAATTATTATTTTAATTAAATCCTCAACTCATTCTTTGTACTTTCATTATTTTACTATTAATAGTATATGTATTATGCCTATAACAATATCTTTCAACAAAAGCTTTTTGGAATAGTCATCATATAGCTCATGTGTTTTTGTCTAGTTTTAATAAGTAAACAACGAGAAACGAAAAATTTGTAAAACGTAACCCTAATTTTAAAACATGGTACGTGAAATGTAAACCCTACGTCATCAACCAGAATTGTTAAAAACTTAATGATAAAAATGTGAATAAAAATTATAAGATTTGAACATAGCAGCAAACCAAGATTAATGTGGTGCACCTGACCATCTTTGGTGCAAATATGTATAATTAGTCTAAAAATACACACGTTAACAGCATGAACTTCTTCCGTGTTTCAAAGATACTAACATATAAGGATCACACAAAATGCGGGTGAAGATTTGGAATTGAATGGATAAAATGGAACAAAATACAACAATAGTATTTCCCAATCAAAATACAAGGTGCCACACACCAACACGTAAAACATGTAACATAATAATAATGATAACAGGAATATAATGACAGACATCTCTCAGTTCCAAAATACACAAATCGCTCTATTTGGAAACCGAAACTAAAACAATTTCTGCATAACCTGCAATGCCGTATACCTTAACCTATTTCATGTTTGCTGATACCGTCACCAGATGAGGCCATTCCATCAAACAGTTAAAACATTCCTCCTCAATTACAATGTCACTAGCTGTATTCCTACAGTAGCATCTAACTTTACACCAAACAAAAGTTCCCTCAAAGATGTGAATCCTTGGTGCCGGGCTGCCTCCGTTGCTCACCACTTCAAATAAGGTCCTACCTATGCTTTTAGGCCTTCATATGCTTTTACAATTGCAAATCGGACCTTGATATGATTTTCAATTGCCCACCCCCATTTTTAGAGTTAAAATCGACGAGTTTCCAGAGCAAGATTTCCACTCATGAGTCCATCTCATCTTGTATCTCATTGGGTGCAATTAGGCCGGGTATGGAAAGCATCCTCTGTCGCTCCCTTTCGCGCTGAGCAGCAGCCTCCTCTGCATAGAGATCTTTGTTGTCCTGCACCATGTTTTTACAATTGAAATAAGAATTTGCAACATACAAAGCAGCAACTGGAAAGACACATTACTGTTCATGCAAAACGCTAGTCTCGTGTTAGGTAGAGAAGGTTAGGATGTGAAGTGTTAAAAGGAAAATAAAAGTTACAATTCCAGTTTACATTGTCCAATCTTGTCCACCGTACCAAACAAGCATAAACGTTACTTCTCACCAATGTCAGGAGAGAGGCCTTTCAAACGGTACTAATTGGATCTTGAAAATATTTTCGATTAAAATTCATCATTTGAGTTTTGTGGCTTTTATAAACATAAAAAAGAGATTTACAGAGAACAGAGAGCAATTTCTTTTTCCCTTTCATGGCTATACTTTTCGCTTCTCAACTATAACTCAAAAGATGGGACCACCAAGAGAGATCAGGAGAAGAGAAAAAGGAAATAACGATGAAAAATCAGCTTGCTACCCAAATAACTTAAGGAAAAAGGTAAAAAAGGCAACTAAGAACTGAAGCGACCAAGCAGAAATCGCAATGGAAAATTCACCTCACTAGACTAAGAAGTCGAGAAGAAGGTACAATGAGCAACTATGAAGTGAAGCATCCAAACTTCTCCTTGGTATCTTAATTATCACAGAAAAATCTGGCAAAGGGAAAATATTCCACACAATCCCCCTTTCTGCCACCACCAAAAATAAAAAAATAAAAAAGGAAGCCACACAGAGTATCAACATTCCCCCTCCTGGAAGATCCTGGGTAAGGGAAGAGAGTGAAGACATCTCCTCCACACAATCCCCCCTTTCTGCCACTAAAAAAAAAAAAGAAAAAGCCACAGATTATCAACATTCCCCCTCCTGGAAGATCCTGGGTAAGGGAAGAGAGTGAAGACATCTCCTGTGCTCAATAATTCACCAAAATTTTAATATTCCACCTTCTAAAAAATACTGGGTATGATAAGAGAGTTTAAAAAATAGAAGATATTTCCGGTGCTCACTGAAAAAAATAAAATAAAATAAAAGGAAGGAAAAAACAAGCATCTCCGAGAGCAGGGATAAAAATATTGGCAATGACAATGAATGGCAACAATAGAGCAACGAATCACCTGGGCAGAAAACTCCTTTGACTGCACCAGAAAATCTCGTATATGATTCTTGAAAGTAGATAGGTCATTACGTGACTCAAAGAGCCCATGCACAAATTGGGTAACCTGAAAGGATCCATTCAGTAATAATGTGCTGGTTCATTATACTAGTATAAACAATGCTTCACGATTTCAACTTAAATACCTCATTTGTTGTCATATTGGGGAAGGACGTACTCAAAAGTTTAATGGTGTATTCACGAATAAAAAGTCCATTATTTGGATAAGAATAGGGAACTGTTGACACGTCCCATAAAGGCTCACTCAAGGCACCTGATTCCACCTGGAATAAATATATATGAAAGCAATTAGCTAGCGTACAGGTAAAAGAAAACAAGCCTGGATGTGATGTCCTGACTTATCATCCCGGTAGCTGTCACACCAATAGAATTTTGACATGTCACCCTACTTTTATACTTCAATACTGTTTACTTTTACATCCCAAACAATGCTTAATTAAAACCCAAATAACTACCACCAAATGGCACTTCCAAAGCCATTGCAATTTCCAGCGGTACCACCACCACCACCACCAAGCCACCCAATGCCACCACTGTGCCGTCACTACAACCACCATCATGGAGATATATACTCCCAAACACATTCAACGCAAAGGAATTGAGGAATTTAAGAATAGAATTCAATAAACCCAAATCTACATATTGATAGTAGAAACAATGTAAAATGTATATTAGAAGTTCCAAATCAAATTATATGTTGGAAACTGATTATTGATGAAGAAGCTGATAGCGGTGGCACCTCCACTGACATCCACTTACTTGACCTGTTGACAGTTGATGTATCCTTTGCCAAGAACAATTTGACAATCAAGAATCTACAGAACAATTGTAACACTGTAAGATATGCAGTGGAAAAGAATCACCAATCACCACCGAGTATGTCCTAGGCAGCTGAGACAGAAGTGGAGGCGATGATAATGGATGATGGCAATGGACAGTGCAACGACTGTAAGTCCATCTAATTTATATATATATATATATATATATAATGATAACCTGTATAGTTTTTAGTTAATTTTTGTGATCAGGGATTATTTTACAGCAGAAAGGATACTGTCAGCCAAATGCCACGGAGCGGCAGCTGAGATGGAGGTGGAGGCATGGCAGTCGTGGATGGTGTGGTGGTTGTGAGATGGAGGTGGAGGTGTGGCAGTCATGATGTACAGTGGTCAAATCAACCACATCCACATAATTGACAGGGCCCGCTTGTCTGCACAAATCTCAACCACTCATTCTCACAAAATCTAATTCTGCTTTTAAACAAAAACAAAAGTTACTTTTTCGCCCGGGGGGAGGGGGGAATGGTGCAGCGTGGCAAAAATTTAAACCAAACCTAATTTAAACTAGTTTAAATTCTTTCAAAACACACTTAATGCTTTAAGAATTTGCCATAGGGGTTGTTCGGGATGTAAAATTAAAAATTGATGATTGTAAAAAAATAGAATGACATGTCAAAATTCTGTTGGTGGGACGCTACCAGGACGGGAAGTCAGGACAGAAGATCTAGACTCGAAGAGAACATAAAGGAGAGAGAGAAAAACAAGAAACATAAGCACACACATTACCAGGCAGAATAAATGCTGCAGCACCAGTACATGCAATTTAAACCCAGGCTTGTGAAAGGTGTCCGTCAAAACAGCAAAAATTTCTTGTTCAATTGTCAAAAAATAACTCCGGTAGAATTGATTGCAGAACTCAGAAGCCTGCCACACAACCACAGCAAGAGTGATGCTTCATATAGCAGTTATTTACACAAACACAACACAGAGAAATACATACCTGGAAGTTTTTCAGCATCTCCAAGAGAAGGTTAAGTCCAGTTTCAGCAACATTTCGTTCGGTGTGCCGGAAAGCCCAAATGATCGAATCCATTACAAGCTTTAATTGCTGATGCAAAAACCAGCAGGAGTAACTTCTGATTAAACATCATAAAAGCAAAAGAATTTCACAGCTTCTGAAGTTTTTACAGACCTCATTAGATAGCCGAACCAAAGCAGGAAAACAATGAGTGGCGATAGCACGAAGTAGTGAAAAGAACTTGAGTCGGTGATCAGGGTAATCTTCAAAGTTCTTTGTAATCATCTGTAAATCAAAAGTGTAGTCAAGGGGACAAAAAAGAAAGAAGGGTTATGATGTAAGAAACTCAGAATCAGACTCGTTCTTTTAACAGACTTCACAGGAATAGAATAAGCAACATTAGCAAAGTGATTTTGATACAACAAGACAATTAGGTTTAGGAGAAATCAGCAAACCTACTTTTGTAAGTCATACACTGTTTTCATATTACTTTATTTCTTTTGACCATAGATAATTCAGAGAGAGAAATCCAGTACTTAATTTTAAATTTCTTATTTGTTCAAGTGCAATGGTCGCCAAACAAAAAAGTGGGGAGAAGAGCAAAAATGGGTAATAATGGCAATGAGAAAATGTACCATAAAATAAAATAAAGGAAAAAAGCACAAATAATGCAAGAAAAAAACCCAATGAATGATCAAGAGAAAACGTCTGTGTGTGCATGTTTAGAGGAAAGCCAAGGTAAAGAGGGCAGCTCTAGATATTTGGGCCAAGGATTTTAGAACACGCATGGATATTACATTATGTACCTTGTTCCAGTTGACAACAGTAAATAATCACTGTATACCTATTCAAGAACACATTTACCCACCCTGCCACCCCCCAATGCCCAAAAGTACATGCATATAGATACTGAAGTGTGTTTTCGATGACTTCAGTATGCATTTGGGTTTGACAGGCAACAAATTTGCATTGAATCTCACTTGGTGAATCAAACATAGAAAAAAGTCTGGTTAATAGACTATTTGCTGGCAATTCCAAAAAAAAATAAATAAATAAATAAAATAAAAGTACTTCTAAAGAACAATGCACTGATTTTAACAAATACAATATGCTGACACCGAGTCCGACACAGCATGACGAACCTCCAGAGTACACTGGAAAACAGCCTCAAATATGCGAGGAACATCCTCAATCATTGTCCCTTTGTATCTACAAAGAATGCAAGAATCAATAAATTAATATTGAAAAATAACCAACAAAAAGTAAGGTGTAGATTTAATGGAAGTTTTAAATTTGTGGTTATAGAGATTATAATGTGTTTTGAAAAAGAGAATCAAACACGCTCTAATTCAGACAGGAAGTAACAGTATTTTTTCATTTTAAAGTCGAATGTGCAGTTCAACTAGTAGGCAGCAGTAACATCATTGCGGTTCAGAGAATGGGAAAATCTAAAGTTCAGAATGATCAAGAAATCTGAAACAGTTCCACATGACCGGCTTGTTTGGTGTTTCCATGATATGCATCAAATATTTAGTCAAAGACAAACCACATTATTTCAAGATGCTGGTGACAGGCAATACATAATAGCACACACCAGCAAGAAGAAAACTCTGCATACTTGTTTATGATTGTGGCGAAAAGAGAGAGAACTTCTGACTCTCTTGCATCAGGCACATTTCGGGCATAGTCACCAAGTACTGGGTCCATCATGGGAGGCACAAATTGCTTTCCAATTTGTGGTTGGTCTTCAGCTTTGTCTAGAAATGTCTCTATGAGCTTAAGTGTTTCCCTCTTGACCGAGCTGTCGAAAAAAGCACGGAATCAAATCACTTGTTTCTAGAAAAACAAGCCATTAATAGCTGACAACTTACCGTAGTAGTTTTACGACAGACGTCCTAGAGGCATATGGTCCTCCTTGTGCGATCTCTGGTAGATATAAGCTCACTGTACATTCTGTTGCATGAAATAGTAGCCCAGCAATTAATTTAACCAAACGTGTAATTGCCACAATAGAAACTTAATAGCTAGAGAAATAAATGATGCATTGACCAAAAACAATATCAAGACATACCTGTACACATTGAGCATGTCTAGAAAAATCAGAGTAATCTGTGATAAGAAATATGTTCCAAGAGAATTGGCAACACTAGTATTTGTCTGCCAAGCAACAAATAAATGTGCAAGGACATGTTAATGGGTAGAATGATGACGACTCACATGATTATAATTTTGAAAAGGGATAAAAGAAGTCAGAGGGATAAGGTAAAAAAGTTCAATTTTCATGGAATTTTCTCAGCCCAAAAGGTCCAATAATGTACATGTGATTAAAAATTTTGTACATTCTCCATCAGCTCATAAAAGCAAGAAGTATCGCCATATGCTCTCAATTGAAAAATGAAAATCAGTTCCGAAGTCAAGACACACCATGCAGACTTAAGATTGGGCTAGCTTAAAAGACATACCTGCAATATATTAAGCACTGCTCTTATGACATCAGGATCTTTCAAGAAATCCACACTCTGGCGGGCCTGTCCTATAATTTCAGCCCATTTCTGCAGAAGATAACATCTAATATTAAGCACAGGCAGTTGGTCCAAACTGAGTCAAAGAGAGAGGCTGAATAACATAGGCATCCATTTATATAAAGAACGGTTATTAAGAAGATCATGCCTGATTGGGAAGCTGCATTAATCTCTGTAAATATTCCTCTCTTTTCTGAGGGTCAGATTCTGCTTGAATCATATGGCCAACCTAAAGAGAGAGTGGCAATTAATGTCTCAGATATAATTTCTAGCTGCGTCTTAACTTCGAATCAAGAAAACAATAATTAAACGTCTAAGATGGGACTAATAACTAACAATAAAAGAAAGACTTACGGATTCGTAGAAGGAATGAATCTGATGGGGCTCCAGATCTGCAATAGTTGCTGCGAGATTCGTCAACAATTCTGACACAAAAGGTTCACTTTCTCCTACCTGTAAATGGAAGTTACCCTTGAGGTACTCATGTGTTTTCATGATATTATTGATCATAAACCAAATGGGCAGCACTTTTCAACAAAGAATAACAGCAAATTAACCTGTATAAGAACGAATTTACGCTTGCATTTCTGAACAATTTTCAAGAATGTATCACAGGCCATGTCCTAGAAGGAGACGGAAATTACAATGTCAGAGACTAGGAGGGATATTCATGAAACAGAAGGCAAATGTATCTCCATAAAATCCAAACATGCATGAGAATGCACATTTCCTAGTGTAAATAGGAAAAGAATCAACCTGAACTCCTGGATGCGTTTCGTGCATGAACTCAAACAACTTGTTCACAACTGTTTTCAAAAACTTCCAATGGGCCCTCAAAAATCTTGGATACTGCCCAACAACATACCTAGAAATTCAACAGGGTAGAAATGCGGATAAGCTTCTACCAAATTCTAGAGAATTTCTAACAGATGCAAGTAAGAATCTAGGTAGTAATAGAACCTTAATGCCAAGAGATCTTACATTATATTACTTGCAATGACAGCTTTGTTATCTTTCCCCTTGGTTATTTCACAGAGGTTCAACAAATCACGAATCACCATCACTAGAAATCTATTCTCCTGCGAAAATGTACAGTATATTAACCATTAAGTGATTTGTGATGAAAGGGTGAAAAGCATCAAAACATAGAAGAATTAAATCAAATAACAATTTGTTGAGATAAAACCTTAGGAGAAAGAACACAGAGAGCAACAATAATATCCCATGAAATGCCAATTCTAATACAACGGACAACTGTCGATCAAGATCATATAGAAGTAATGCAAGATCTTTCAAGAAAAATAAGGTAATGCAAGATAAAATCATAACTTGTATATTTAATTGACATCCCATTGAATAAGTACAATGACACTCATGGACATTGTTTAAAGAAGTTGAGGCTTAAGCCTAAGTGCCATTTGTGAGTTTGTGCCTTTAGGCTACCAAAGCATTCCCCCTTTATCTTGCAATTTCTGGACATTTAACTACAGGCCTTAACATTATGCCTTTGTAAACTAAAATGATTGCCCATTCTTTTATTTTATTTTTCTGTTACAGGGAAGAAAAAGAGGAGAGAGAATATATCATCACCAGTGGATATGATTGCAAAGATTGAGAAGATGGTCAGAATGATAATAATGATTTCCTAAATAAAGGTGGCCTCAAATGGTTTATATTTCTAGTAATAGAGTAGAATTCTGCTACGCGATTACTAATTTGAGAAGCCACTATTCTCCCTTTATGTTGTTCAGAAGTTAGACTTTAAATTTAATAAATTGGTCTTCTTCTGGATTTTTGAAGATGGCTTATGATTTATTATGAGCCCATTTTTTCTGTTTTGTTCTTCTAGATTATTCCATTTCATCTGTCTTGAACCTTAGTGATTACCTCTTGCCCCATAGTAATAAAACCCCTTAGTGCCTTTTAAATAGTAAGTCATGGACTACTGTGACATAAAAGTTCAGTTTAATGGGACACAATGTTGAAAGATGAAAGAAACCCAAAAAAGAAGAAAAGAAAAGAAATTAAATATACACACAACAGTTAATTTCAACCTCAAAATAATATAGACACTCTCATCAATCTTCAAAGTAGAAAATTAGAAATATTATATAAGCGTATCAATTCCAGCATTCAACTCTAGTGACAAAAGATGGACCAAATCAAAATTGAAGAATTATACTGATAAAAGAGGTAGCAACAAAAGACAAGTGAAACTTACCTGTTCCTCAGCCATTGATCCAGATATAGACCCAATTGCCCAACACAGGGTGTTGAGGCTGTTCCAGGTATAATCCTCTCCATTTAGCTGTTTACTTAATTTCTCTAACATCTGTCTCCATGCATAAGAATTCAGAAAATCCATTAGATTTGTGCAGCACGTCTACATCTTCAATAAATAATGTGCAAAAGATAAAGCCTAATCTTCAACAAGAGGTCATCGAATTCTATATTAAGCCATGTAATCTTAAAGCTATAGTCATAGGAAATGGAGCACGTTTAATATTTTTAACAGAAGGATTACCAATATGAAAGAATAAAATAATCTGCAATTATTCCTGTAAAAATGGCAAGCGATGGCAATGGCAACTCAAGATTTCATCAACGTGATAAGAAAATAGCATGACTCAAACCCAATAAGCACGAAACTCAATGAAAACTGCAGTTGGCCATAGATGACAACAAGGCATTATATATAGAAACTAAGCCTTCCAGAAACAGATCAATATACCACTGGCATGTTCAGAATCCCAGTAAATAATTTGAAGTTTATAGTGCTGAAGAAAGTATTCTGGGGGTCCACTATAATCATCCAATATATGCGTCATCTCGGAGATGAAAATTTGAAAAATTTAGCCAAGCACATAGGTTTCTCCCAAGTCGCAATACAGCATAACCACCTCCAGTGCAGAGAAATGTTTGACTTATTAACCAACCATGCAGAGTGGATGATTGTATGTTATAAGCTGTTAGATACATTGCCATTATATGTCCCCTAAACCAGGAGATCAAAGTAATCTAAGCCTTAATGAAAATCAAAGTTACTGTATCCAGCTCAAAAGGCTGTCCAAATGATGGACTCAACTACCAGGCAAAAGCAATAGTACTCTATCTCATAGGATAAAAATGCACAAGTACTATGGACTATCCCATCACAAACAAGATATTATATAGTGTCACCGCGTAAAGATTATGAGTTATTGTTTTTCTTCTTCCAGAGATAACTAGTTAAAGAATATAGAAAGATTAATAACGATTAGCACTCATTCATAGTGGAACTTATTAAATCTGTGGTAAGATCATCTAAGAGTCCCTAAATTCACCCCGCAGCAGCTTATCCAAATTAACAGGAGTGAGGCAAAAATGTCTAAGAAACAAATAAAGGCTGCATTAGATATGCCAGATAATGTTAGACATTCTAAGTGGTTAATTTCTAGTTTTCTACTAACATGTAGACTAAGAAACTAAAATGAGCAAACACACACGCACACAGATAGCCAGTAACCAACCTGCTTTTCAGTATCCTCATGATCAAGATGTGCCAAATAGATCAGAGTTTCCTTCATTATCTGCATACAGTGAATAATAAAACACAAGTAAACAAGATCAAATATGAAATCCCAAAGCAAAAGCAGAGGATAAAAGATGTGAATTAGAAATACAGCTATTTACATGAAGAAACACAAATCTCATCAGAACGAAGCCCTATCATCTACCCATCTACATCAAAACAAACAGAAGACCTAGTATTTCATTAGGTCCTATGCATAACTTATTAAGACTTGGCTCCTATTTCTCATGATGAGAAACTCGTAAGATTTATAGCAATAAGCGCTTTAAAAATTCAAAAATAGAGCCCCACGCAACAGAACTGATAATGCTTCTCATTAGAATGTTATTATTTTTAAGCCAATCACTGATATCCTACATAACAATCCACTGGATATTTGCATAATTTCCTGCCTCGGCTACCTAATTACTATCTCTTTTCTACCAAAAGTGTCAGCAGTGTAATTTCAAACAGATATACATCCTCAGAGACTAACAAAAAGGATCACAGATTCTCTTACATATTAGGGTTACCTAACTTCAACTGAAAGAAGCACAGTAGAAGACTACTCCAATCCATCTAGTTTATATTTGAACAGGAGTATTAAGATCACAAGGCACACCCTCAAGTCAATTAGAAAGGATATGACAGAAGCAAGAACAAGGATTGTAGAAAGAAAAAGGAGAGAATCAGAAGAAATTGCAGGAAGAAATGATCAGTTTAATTCATAATAATAAAGTCTGATCGTAAAGTTGAAGCAAAACCTAACTAACTAAAGAATCCCTAATGTAATCAAATTAGAAAACAAAATAAACTTAGAATATAATTCTATAACTTAAAAAGATCTTCATCGATAATATATCCACCCAAATAGGTAATTTGCCCACATAATAAAGAGGTGCATATCAATTAAAATGACGCATTACCTAAATATTAATGATGAAAACACATTTCACTTTTTAAATTTCTCACTTTCATCAATATTATTTTAAAAAAAAGACCTTGTATTGCAGGAGGACATCATTGTCTTTCATAGTTTCACGAACTATATTGCCATTTTCATCTTCAACAATCAGAACTTCTTCTGGTTTTGCCATGCGGCATATCATAAGCAATCTCAACTTCGACATTGGAACAGCATAAATTTGTCGCCTTTGCATGATTTGCGAACCCAGTCCATCAACCATACCAGGGAACATCGGCATCTGCTAATTCCATACAAAAATCAGACACCAGGAAATTTTCAGAAGTTGCTTGCAAACTATCTGCTCTTCCGATCTGTCCAGAAATTAGCTATGCTATTCCTAAAAATCCCAGAAAACTTTCTAAGTAGTCATAATCATTAGAAGACCAGATTTGCTAGCATAAGCTTTTGGAGAAGAGCAAGTTTATGAGAATTTCTCCACATTTTTGGTGTTTTCCTACTAGCAACGATAGATACATTCTTCTTTCTAGAAACAGGACTTATGATCCTCATACTGTAGTATCTTCATCAGATTCATTGATGAAATCAAAGCAATTGAATTTCTAGGTATCTCTATATCCTAATCTAAAGGAGAAATCTACTTAATTAACACTTGTTCTTTCTTTTCAAAGGGCAGCAATCCAAGGCAACAAGAGAACATTATCTAACCAACATTACTATGAGAACTGGGCCTTCAGAAAGAACCATTAATCAGCACCAATATGCATCACGTAACCAGAAGGAAAATTAGATTACGACCTCCAAGCACACTTTAAACAATGATAGACTGATTGTATTCAAGATCTAAAAATGGGGGATAAATAATCAAGTGCACCTGGAGTCCCATCATGTTTGCATTTGCTGTAGGATTATCCAGATTATGACGAGCTCCAAAAAGTTCTGAAACCAGTGAGTTCCAATAGTCCAAGCAAACCTGCCCAAACACAAAATTAGCAGTAACTTGCTTGTTGTCAGAGCCAATACTGTCGAAAGGTAGGAAACCAACATCAATATGGGATGCTAATACCTTAAAAACCTCAGTGTCGTCAACATAAGAGATATTAATCAGATACTCAAGACCCATTAATAACGCATTTATGTTGTCTGGTGTAGATTCCAGCAATCGAATATGAGACTGCATTGTCCATAGATAAAAGCAGTTCAGGACAATTATGAGCAGATAAATAACCATGATCAATGATCCAATTGTTCAACTAAGAAGACATAATGTTGTCGGTTCAGATTAGATGTTCATATATCACCACATTCAAATAGTAGATGACAGCCACTAACATGTTCCTGTTCGTGCTTAATTAGTAGTCACATATGCAATGTGAATGCCATCTTAAATTTAGCTAGCATCAGTTCACAAGCTTCCTACCATACGTGGCTCTTCCGATCTATGTCATAACCTGGGTAAATCAATAAATCTGAGAAGGTGATCAAATTGGCCTTCACTAGGGCTTATTCTTTTCAGATCTAATCTCTTCTAGTCCTAGAGGCCTTCAGCTGGGGCTTGTTCTTTTCAGATTTAATCCAGCTAGAAAGAAGTCAAACATCTATATCAACCACATTGTCTAAAAAAAAATTCTTTCACATTTTTTTCTATGACATCACTCCACTTCTCTACCACACGTTCTTCAAAAGAATCTCTTTCTAGAAAAGCAAAGCCATGAAGGAAAAACCCTCCCATTTGACAAACAGAAACTAAAGCAAGTTTTTTACTTCCTTGTCTTTCTTTTCCTTTTTTCTTCTTTTTTCTTCTCCCTCTTTTGGTGGGTTTTGGGGGTTTTTTGGGATGACTAATTAATTTAATCACAAAGATATGATTTGTTTATCCATTTCAAGCATTTCCCATAATTGTCTAAAAAAAAGCAAGTTAATTAGTTTGTTGGAATTCTCTTCATGTCTTTGTGTTCACTAACAATTCCAAAGGAAGAGGGATGACTAACCTTATAAAATGATGTGAAGAACAGAGCTAAGTTTTGAATAAATGCCTGACAAGAAAAAAAGACCGAGGTAGATCAGCAGATACAAATTATAAGAGGCTTTAGAGGCAGAGTTGGTTTCGTAAAACTGAATACTTACCTGTTCTTCCGTACTGCCGTTCAAGTAAGCCTCTGGGATATTTGTACTGGGTGGGAGTATGTTCTGAACAGTAGAAAACATCATGAATTAATCAGCATAAACTTTATTATTCACATCAATATTTTCACTTAAACATGGAAAAGACCAAACTCAAACATATAGTTAACAGGTCTAAACCACATTTTTTTTTTTTAAAGTAAGGTCTAAACCACATTTGATATTCAAGAAATGAAAATTTAAGATGAGACACACAAAAATCATATTCACTTACCTGCAATTGCACCATGAATATTGTATACATTTTAGCATACTGCATGTTGTAGAAATCACCAAAACTGAGAGCAGCAACCTGTAAACATTAACATATGCAACAACCAACATTAATTTCAGGATGGAATGATGTTAATAAATGCATAAGGAGAAACAGAAAAAAATATATATATATTTCACCTCTGTCAGGCATTGAAGGGTAAGATTCCGATAAGCTGGCACCGGAAAAAACTTAAGGAGAGTTTCAAGCTGTCGTTAAAAAGAGAAAAAAATGAATTCGGAAATCCTCGACATAAAATATGTCAAATGCCATCAAATTCCAAGCATATTGATACTATAACTGAAAACCTCACAGCATCATACTTCATCAAACAATCATAAGAAGATAGAGTAAGTTGCCAACCAGTGGTGATTCAAATATATAGCCCAGAGGAATCCATGAAAGGAACGCGTGCAATGTCGCCAAAGTGGCTCTGATCAGCTCTGCTCTTTGAGATGCTGACAGTACGTACAAGCATAACTCATGAATAAGCTGAAATTCACTGTGACGAGAACAAATTTATCAAAATGAGGGGCAGAAAAAACATAAAAGAAAGAAATAAAAAGTGTATGAAGATCAAGATGAAATAATCTTGTATAGCATCGTTCTAAATGAAGAACTAAAGACTAACGTAGATCACAATTTCAAGAATTTTAGACACAACACATATACAGGAATAATAAGTAACAAACTAAACTGGCTTTAGGATTTATAACCTAGTGAAAGCATAAACTATTAAGTCAATCTGTCAGTCATGAGACCAATAAAGAGAAGTTAGTTGTTAACCAACTACACATCAAAAGACGTATCTCAAAATAAAACAGTATATCACACCTGTTCAATGATTGTTTCAACTCTTTAATCTTCTGTTGAGTCATTTCACCACGTGAAAAGTCAAAGACCTCTTCGCTCAGAAGCTGACAACATCACTGTTAGCATGTACTTTGTCATGAAAAAAGAAAAAGGAAATAAATCACAGAGAGATGCGACTGCTTACTTTCAGTATATTCATGCAATTCTCACAAATTGTTTCACTTGTTTTTGCAGCTGCAACTAAGTCAGGAACAAACGTTGGCCACGACGCTCTTCCGATCTCATGTTTCAGAATCTGCATATGTAGAGAAACACAGAATAAGGAACATAACACAAACAAGACAAAATTCAACAAGCAGTCTTTCTGACGCATAAAACAAGTCATACATGCAAAATGCCACTGCAGACGTTATCTGAGTGTAATTTAAACATGCCACTGCACTACCTGAACCAATGTAGCATTGAGCTTGTTGACATAAAGCCTCTCCCGTCGAAAAGAATTCTCGTCACAGATCGGAAGCTGAGCACAAGAGATCAAGTAACGCAAAAAATCAGTGTAGAAGCTCTTCAACATAGATCCAACAGGAAGCAAATATCATATGCTTTTCCGCACCAGCCCCACAAAACAAAATACCAAACAGACAAAATAAGAAAAAAGAAAGAGAATAAAAGAAAGAAGTAAAGTTATACCTTAACTATAACTTCAGAAATATAGTTTTTCATGCCATCTCGTTGTTCAACAGGCAAAGCATTCCATCTATACTTGATAACACCTTCCAGAACCTGTATATCGGAGTTAAATCTATAATCAGTATCTCTAAATAATAATCACATGAATAGGAGACTTTCTGCCATGTACATTCATATCCATAAAGTCATGTCATACCATTAAATACCAAAGAGATAAAAGTAATCATCTTATTATTGAGATTAAAAGATTGTTTCAGGGCCTGTCTGATTTTGCTAAATGCCTGAGAAGTAATTGAAATTTTGACCATTGGTTGTTTTTCCCCAAGCACAACTACCAGACAGGCATGGCCCACACATAAATGCAGTCCACTCCAATGCCTTATGACATTTTTTCCCTTTTAGAAGTTCAATATCTACAGGATTTTGTTTGCAAACAGAGATGTAATTGATTTGCGACATTTTTGGGGTATGGAAGAGAATAAAGTTGAATATATTCAACATCTGAACTTCTTTGAAAAAGTAGGCCTCATTTATCAAATTTTACAAAATGAAAATCAGACGGACCCCTCAGGATAGAACTTCCCCAAATTTTGTCACTTTTCAAAATGAAATGGTATTTCTTACTACTCTCAACCGGCAAGATGAACTGTAACTTACAAATAATGAGACAGCTCTCACGATTAGCTATTGTATCAGGTGGGAAGATCATTCAGAACCCATTACCGAAGTCCATAGTTCCAGTTAAACAAGTAAAATTGACTCACTGACTGCACAACTTTGCAACCATCTACCTTATTCCTTAGTCAACGAGATCCAATCAAACTCTTCTATGACTGATAAGAAATCAAAATAGAATCTTCATAGAAATTCTCGGGCAAGACATCAAGTATCGTCATGAGAAGAGTAAATTCAACATGACACAAATTACCAAAAGGCCCAAAACCTAGGCCAGCTTAAATAGTTTTCACATGCATGTGAGACAGAGCAATATTTCTCAAGATTGCAATAACCCAAAGCTGCAATATGCAGGCTCCGGAGAGGACCAATAAACATGCAATAAAATTTATTGCTGAACATAGAAAGTCAACTATGAAGGTGTCAATCAAAAAGAATGCATTATTCGATTTAGAAACTCTCCATTTTAGTAGGTGTTTGATTCTTCTATTTCAAAATTATAATTCTCTTTCTCTAATACAACAATACATTTCAAATACCGATCAAATCCCCACCATTCTATCTCATTATAATTTCCACATTATAATTCAAAACTAGGGAAACCAAAAAAAAAAAAAAGATAAAAAAGGCCCACTTAAAGTTTTCAAGTGTTGTGCATGCACATGATAATTCAAGAACCACTGAACCAGAAATGAGAAAATAAAGTTAAGAAGGTGTAAAATGCAAAAGAGCGCCATCGAACTAACCTGCAACGCGAAAAATTTGGTATTCAGGTTCTGTGTGTTAGACAGAATATGAACAACTTGAAGCCACATATCCGGATTATTTTGTAAATCTCGTAAGATATGGTCTGCAGTAGCCCTCTGCATCACAGAAACAAGGAAACAGAGAAGAGAGTAAGTTTTGAGATAAACATGAAAATCACAGCCATGGTATATGATCACAATAACTGCAGGGGCTGTGATTTACAACATTAGTATTCCATATGATCCCAATAACCGGACAAGGTGTAATTTACAACATTAGTATTCCATCCTTCAGAATCATTTCCATCTTATGAGCAAATTTTAAATGCTACTTTGTTCCCTGAAAGCAACTTGATGCAAATATATGAGTTGTTACCATTGAGAGATCAAGTTGCTGACAGCAAAAACATGATCCAGCTCAAAATTAGAAATAACCACTTCATTTAATAATAACATAATAAAAAAAAAGACACGCAAAAAGAAAAACCTAAGTAACTTATATAAGCTTAAATTACCAACTGGTCAATAAAATCGGTAAAAAAGGGTGAACCACCAAAAATTTCTTCAGCCCATTTAGTTGGAACAGTGACAACAGGAGTCCTAAAAACCCAGACGTGTGCTCTTCCGATCTCTCCGAAAACTGCACAAGATGAGACTGATGACACTCCACTATAGAAACAATCAATGGTCTATTAAACAAGCAGTACGCGGGTGCGATCTTGTCCATGTTAGAATTCACTCCATAAATTCATATGGGATACCAAAAAAATGACAGGCCAAAACCCGAGAAACACTATAAATTTGGCATACCTACTTCTCTAATTAGTGTGTGCTGGGAGGGTGCAATACTACATTAGCTGCTAAGTCAACTTTCCACACATTCTCTAAATTTTGCACCCCATCTTTCCTCCATGCACCCTTGCTTTCATTGAAAGTCCCGGTCGGGATATACACGTCTCAAACCAAATGCACAATGAGCCAAGGTCGTCATTCACTCTTTCCCCGTTTCTAAAATTGCATATAGCTTAGTTTCGAGTAATCAACCAAATGCTCCTCATCGAGAAATCATAACAATTAAAAACCGATAAAGTAACTTCTCCAGTTTCACCTGACTCTATATATCAATTATCTTGATAATAACAATAATAATACCAGACAGATACAAGCAAAAATCGACGGAACAAAAGCAAATTGGAAGGAAGACGTTACAAACCTCCTCTTTAGATCCGGTGCCATAGAAAGCGGCAACAGTGGCATCTAGTAAAGCAACGTCAATTGGCTGACTCAAATCCCGAAGCTTATCGGCCGCCATGGAAAGATCACCAGTTTGCCTCTGGCGTTAAAACCCTAACAAAAGCCCTAGAAAAACCTGTACGGAGCGAAACTAGTACTTGTGAACTGCTAGAATTTGAAGATAAAAAGGAACAGCTTGAAAATGACGCAGAGGGGTTTTCAGGAGTTAGGGGCGCTTTGAAAAATTATTAGCCCTTCCCTCCTATTTTTGAGAGAGAGAGAGAGAGGGCTGTGTATTCTATTTTCGGATGTGTGTAATTGTTCGAGTTAACCTTGAAAGAGGAAAAGCGTCAATCGAGTCCTCGTTTTAGAGCATCTCTAATACCATGGTTCGTGCCAAGACTCAAGCGTCAAAAAAGAAAGGAGACTCGCGAGTACTTCACACATGTTTGTGTTCACATAAAAGTATATTTTTATTTTTATATGTAAATAGTGTGTTTGTCAACTCAATTCATAAACAACTCTATTTATAAACTATCATTTAACATCATTTCATAACTTTACACACCTCCTAAATATGTCTTCCTTTTTATACTTCTACTTGTCTCATTATTTTTTAAAATCTTTTTATCTTTCTCATATTTTTCATTTTTTTTCCACTTTTTTCTTGCACCTCTTTTCTTTTAGGGTGGTGTGTTTGATTGCGAACTATTTTCCATAAAGAATACCATTTTTCACTTAAATTTTCTGAGCTAATAAAAAACAATATTAATTCCTGTAGGAAAATATATTCTCAAATAATGTGTAGGCTAAAAGTTTTTAAGAGAAAAATATGAATATATAGGAGAAAAAGCTAACATTTGGCCACACAAATTGAATATGTGGCAAACGTTAATTGGTTGCCACAAATTCTTTAATCAAAAATTGTGAGGGGGAATAAGATAAACAAGAGATTGAATTTGGCACCTCGTTTACCTAATTCTCTTCATCCCTCTTCCCGCAACATTATTAGAATTTATAGGGTGCAAAAACCCAAATTTAGGGTTTTCCACCCTACACTAAAAGTGTTGCTAGAAATGCTCTAAGTGGAAAATTTTTCTATTTGCATTCAGTCATTTTATGTGAAATAAAAGAGAATGAGTAAAGTTAGTATACAAATAGGTCATATAAAATATGTGAATATGTCTAATTGGAATCAATTTAAATTTGAAAAAGTAAGAGAATATAGGAAGCATATAAAAAAAATTTCATCATAGCTTTACGAGGACAGGATAACCATTGTTTTAAAAAGCGTCGAACTCAAGTTTTGAGTCTGGGTGCACTTAGGCGGACACCAAGTCATGATAAAGTACAATAAATGTGTGATAAAGCACAAGACGTGGTAAAACAAGACCAAAAGTAGAGCATAAGTGTTTTTTAGGCGAAACTTGTACGAGCTTTTTAGAACACAGATAATAACCTACCCCATGCCTATGTGGTTGTCACACAAAAATAATAATAACCCATGTTTTTTAATCAACCTTAGCCCCCTTAGAGTCCTATTATTTGTAGGTAAGTTTTCACAAAATTTTTTACAAAATATGGCTCATTTCACAATCTTACCTATGAATTATGCTTTCCAAATCACATAACACAAAGGAGTAAAATGGTAAAATTGCTCTATTTTGTGAAGGCTTAAATATCATTCTTCCCATCTCTCTCACTTATTTATCTCTTTTTCATTACCATCTACCTTACAGAAAAATTCCTATTCCGACAACTCAAAAAAGAAGTCCCCTTTTGCTATCGGAATCCCTATTTTCTTCTTGCAACTTCCACACAGAAGTTGCGGGAAGAAAATAGGGGTTTTGGTGGCAAAAAATGGGAGATTGTTGCAAACGAGAATGGGGGAGATCCTTCTTGCAACTCTTCTATAACTTTCGGCGAAAAGTTGCGAGAAGAAAAATAGGGATTCTCTCTTTTTATCATTGATGGTGAAAAGGATCTCTCCTCCTTTTCAGCTGCCAAATAGTCGAAAATGAGAGGGAGGAGAGAGAGAATGGGTAACAAATGCATACATAGAATCTAAGTTTGAATTGGAAGGGGCGCTTTTCAGGTTGGAAATGGGTTTTTTTTTTCTTTTTAGAAATGCTATTTGTACATGTAGTGTACAAAATTTGTACATACATCCAATGTACTACTTCCGTCCCACAAAGATAGTCCGATAAGTAATTTTACGTGGATTAAGAACCAATAATTAATAAAGTTGAAACATCAAATTTTACTTTAGTTTTCTACATATACATTTATGTCTCATTAATTATTTAAAAGACTTTTAATGTATAGATAGTTAAATAACAATAATTAATTATAGACATATATGGAAATAAAACATTAAATACATGTTTAATATTAACTGGGCTATCTTTTTTAGACGGTCGAAAAAGAAATACTGGACTAGCTTTATGGGATGGGGGTAGTATTTATTTAGATGTGATTGACCCTGACTTTTTTGAAACCATAACTTTTGAGAGTATGTGTAAATTTAAAGAGGTGTACACAAATTTTTTACACTTTACATGTATAAAAAACACTCATCTCTCATCCTATGTGGACAATTTAATCCTATGTGGGTGGACACATTCAGGGAGGGTAGGGCAACCTAGTAACCTACTCCAATGAGGTTATAATAAAATTTTAGGTAAACTACAACAATGGTTCTCAATCTTTGCATTCATTTACATTTTCATTTACAAAATTGTTCGATGCAATTGCGAAAATTTTCCCGCCTACCACACTTTTCTCACACGATTTCCCTCACCTATGCATAGCCGACGTCTCCAATTATGTCAGCAATCTAATTCTTCTCGCAATCTAAAAATTGCACAAATTACTAACTAGGGTATGCGGCTCATCCTTCCTTCGAAATCCAATTGAATTTCCTCAAACCCGTCTCTATAATATTTTGCTGTGGGAAGTTGATGACCAAGTTTTTGCCATTAATATTAAATTGAATCTAATTGAATTTCTAGCTGGTGGACAAAAGAGTTCAAAGCTCTAGTGATACTTTTATATGTTGCAAGTTAATGATTTTCTATGTTCCAACTTGATTTTATATCTAAAAAATTGTTAGGTATGTTTTCTTTATATTTTATTTATCTGGGTAATTTTAATGTAGCGTTTATGACCATGGATTACAATTTAAGCCTATCTAATGTCAGAAATAACAGTTGCAATACAAAAGTCTTTGCCAACTATTGCATCTCGAATTTCCCAATTTCTTTTATTAGCAGATTGTAGTCTTGAGCAGAATTAGAAAGATCCAATTTGTTACTCTTACTGTCATGTTGGAGTTTTTCACTATTCACTATAGTATATCGATGTAAATAATGAATGTTCAATGTCTTTCAAAATTCAAGCGGACATCAACTTATTTCTACTTATACTAGTTTTTCCACCCGTGCGATGCACGAGTAGCAACGACGGGTTAAAAACATAATGATCCAGCAAAATATATCATCACTAAAACGGAATAAATTAAATAAAATTAGCAAAGAAAAGAATACAACGTCAAAAGTTAATTCAGTTTATTACAAAATTTCAACTTTTTTTAATACAAAATATTTGTTATTGAATTTGTCAGATCAACCTCCTTATCACAAATCAACATTTTCAATTCTGAATTATTGTTCAACACACATAACACATCCGACTCTTAACATTTTTTTTGCTAGACTATCATAAAATCTGGTTTAATCAAGTAAAATTCAATTCAAGAAATGATACTGATATAATTAAAAATGGAGAAGATGCCACTTTCCAAAATAATAATAATAATAATAGATAAATAAAAGATGCCATGAATTAGTGTGATTTTTAGACTTGCATGAGGCAATATTCTACGTACATATTTATTAGTATACATTCCTCCTTGGTCTTTTCAGCACTTGTCCCTCCAATGGGAGTACCATCAAAATTTTAAAATATCAATGAAATTAAAAAATGCACAATGCAATATAATTGTATTACAACCATTATAAAAAATTCTTCTCCATCTCTTACGTATTTGCAATTTTGAAACTCATTATCTTCAATACAGATAAATACATCAAAGAAATAAATAATGATTAAGAAATCCCAAACTAAAAAATCCATGCAAGTTCGGGGGGAGGGGGAACTTATTTTAAGAGCACAAAGTTGTTCTTCAATATCTTGTTCCCTCTTTGTAAAATTGATTCAAGCCCTCTTTGGAATATACAGCATGAATTTGCCAGAGAAATAATGGACACAAATCTTTCTCCTCCTAGGCCAGAGACCCAAAACCACTCGTCATTTCTCCTTTATTTTGTGCCTCCTCCATTGCACACATGCCCTACCTTTTCCTTCTCTTTATTTGTCTACTGTCAAATAATCAAACTCATTACTTAATAACAACATGATACCATCAAACTCGATAAGATGAAAAGATTTTAAGATAGCAAAATCTCGTGAATTCCTAAATCGATGAGTCAATGATAAAAATTGATCCAAGATCAGTTCCAAGGTTATAACTCAAACACCTCATTTACCATTTGGGTAAAGATCTTTTTTTAATATAATTCTTTATCTGCGTGTATTTGCATGACAAATAGTAGAAGCATCATCTTTGATCATTATATTACCTCCCTTAAACACATCCAAACAAAATGGAAATTTTACATAGATAATTTGATGTCTTGAGTACAAACGGTCATATTAAATTCATCAAAGTTCTTAGATCGGAAGAGCACACGTAGTTAAATTGAAAATTGTGTGCAAGTGATTTTGTCTCGTATGGAAATTTATTATGGATCTCCTACTATTGTGGTCTGAATTTCATTGATCTATTGCTCTCTTCCACAAAAATTCAATTAATCCATAGGGAGTGGTAATCGAAATGCATGAGTTTATCGAAGATTAAAACATGACAAAGAAGAGCTAAAATAGGAAGCGTGACGCCTAACTTAAAAGTTAGAACTTTAAGGCTAAGAGCTTGTTTAATACTCTTTATTTGCTCTTTTTTTGTCAAATTTATAATTTTACCTATTATTGATTTGACATTTGATTTGATAACTGTTCAATTACAATAATATATTTCACACCTTTTTACATTCCTCATACACATTCTACATCTTTCTTCTTTATAAATTCTACAAATAAATAGCAAATAAACAACTTTAAATTGCTGTCAACAATTAATTTTTCTAAATCCATTCCTTAGACATCCAACTCGTTTGTCTACAAAAGCCAAACATGACTCATGAGTCATGCCATAATAATTGTTATATTTATAAGATACTTTTAACATTGCTACATTTCCATTTAGTCTGTTTACTAACTAAAGGGATAATGTTCATTAGTCGAATAAGAAAAAACACTGAATTATATAAGGCGCATTTCGTCCATATGTTTATAGGGGCAAAGTGAAATTCCGCTTAAAGCTTACATTAGGCATATTGTTCATGAGCTCTTCCAGCTGCCTGTTCTACCTATTGGCGTCCTTAATTTTCTTCAAAATTTGATATCCATTCCTTCATTTTTCAATTTATCAAACAATAAAAATCTCAGATGCTTCAAATGCACACATTTAAAAGAAGCACAACAAAATGCAAAAGAAATACTAATAAAAAAAGCTCCAAAGATATCGGAAATTGACCAAATGATCTCTGCAAGCTCTTTCTGGAAATGATGCCATGCACAAAATTCAAACAAAAAAGAAATGGTAACAACAATGTTCATGAAAATTACAATGCTTCTAGGAACTCGCAACAATTAACAAACAATTTCTATTCAGGATTTGCAAGATGCTCGATTTGAATAGAAAATTGCATTTTTGAATCAGATCGAAACAATATCGTGGAATCTAATTGAAAAGTAGATTTTTGTTTTCTAATAACAACATATAGACTACCTGGTGATTTTCACCATGTCAAAATCATGTTGCAAGGATGCCTAATAGCACCATTATCAATATGTGTTTTCCCTATTTTGTGATTTTTAAGGTAATCAATGTGCTATTCTTTTTCTTGTGCATGTAGATAGTGCGAATAAACATGGAATACTATTAGAAGTTGTATAGGTCCTTCTTTATCTTAATCTTGATATCTAAAGCTTATATTTGTTCTAATTGTGAATAGTTCATGGATGGTAAGAGCATTTTCTTTTTCCTTTCACTGTGGCTAAAGTATTTACCAATAGTTGGAAATAATTATGCTTGAATAGTTCTAGTTAGACAAGAAAATAGACAAAAATAGTGATAAAGTTGACATGTGTCTTATGTAATTATTATTGACGTAAAAGTGATGTGATGCGTTGAAAACAAGATTGTGTCGTGTGTCAGTTTTATCAAGTGATAAGAATTTCCCGATTAGTGCATCAATTAAAAGTAACATAGCAATTTGGGCGTACGCTTAAAATAAAAATGCCTTAATGTTTCATTGAAATGAAGACAGCGTATTGTCAAAATTGTTAAGGGAATGAATCAGCCACAACACATCCCATTCAAGATTTGATTGCTATGTAATTAATAATTTACATAGATTGAAGAATTGAGGTATTAGCTAAATGGAGCAGGCTAGGATATGTCTACTATTTTTTATGTTTATTTTTTTGTTAGTTGTTACTCAAAACCTTTTTGATGAATGTGATTATGTGAACTAGCATTTCACATGTGCGTTGCGCGGGATGATAATACCAGATAATATAAGCAATTCAAAAAGATTAAACACGATTCTATAAAAAAAATTTTAAATTATAATATTTGACCGTTTATGTATGTGTAAAGAAAAAAAATATAGTTACTACCTGTAATACGATATATTTCATTAATGAAGATAAAAAATTTTCTACACAAAAAACATAAGAAAAACATTAAAGAAAGTTTTTGTACGTAGTTTGTATTAGGTTGTCAGTGTGTAACGCACGGGAAATTATGTTACATCCGATAAATTTAGCAAGAATAAATGATGAACGATAATATATTACAACATTTACAGTAGAATTTTTTATTTGGCCTTCTTTAATACGTATCATAATTTTCAGACATTTTCATTTTATAACTCTCAAAATATCTTCTTTAATACGTATCATAATTTTCAGACATTTTCATTTTATAACCCTCAAAATACACATGTTATTTATTGTCCTGTTTGTTTTTTTTAACTTTTGTAATATATATTAATGATATTTAATTTTTCATAGCATATATCTTTTACAGACTAAATATTTTAATATGTCAACATAGTTTAATCAGTTTTTAAAGAATTGAACCGTCATGACCAAATCAATTGAAAAAATCATGAATTGACAAATATTGAAACCAATCCAGAAAATAATCTGACGGTTTGAGATAAACACGGATATGATTCATAATAAATATTTTTCAATAATTATCCATTAAAATTTTAAACTTTTTAAAAACCCAAGACCCATAAGTCAAGGCCCTATTATGCATAATTCTTCTCTAAGTATATTAATATAGGTATATATTCTCAATTCTTTTCACTAAATCACCAATGTGGGATTCCTATTTTATTCCCAAATAAAAACCGAATTCATATTGTGAATTTTACATAAATATCAATGAATTACATTACATAAAATAAAATTTAAAAATCACACAAATTTAAACCTGTCTAAAAAATTGAATTCAATTATTACTATTTTTTTATATGTAAAAGCTAAATTCAAGTGGCTATTAAGATAAAATATGTGAAATTTTCCTTTGATGTAAGGGATTTCATATAGAATGGTTAAAATCTTGATTTCGTTATTTAAATTATCCATTTTTTATATTCTTTATATAAGGTAATATATTGAGATAAGATGAAAAAAATAAATAAAAATAATAAAAAGATAAAAAACTAAATTCATATTGTGAATTTTGCATAAATGTCAATGAATTACATTACATAAAATAAAATTTAAAAATCTAACAAATTTTGGATCTGTTCAAAAAATCGAATATAATTTTTCTTTTAAGGATGTACGAAACCGAATTCAAGTAATAATCTATGTAATTGCATGCATTATGATTATTAAGATAAAATATGTGAAAGTTTCATTTGATGTAAGGGAACTTATATAGAAAAGTTCAGATCTTGATTTAGTTATTTAAATTGCTTATTTGTGTCTATGTAAGGTAATATATTAAGATAAAAAGATAAAAAATAAATAAAAATACTAAAAAGATAAAAAAAACTAAATTCATATTTTGAATTTTGTAAAAATGTCAATGAATTACATTACGTAAAATAAAATTTAAAAATCATACAAATTTAAAACTGTTAAAAAATCAAATTTAATTATTATTATTTATAGATGTAGAAAACTGAATTTAAGTGGTTATTAAGTTAAAATATGTGAAAGTTTCCTTTGATGTAAGAGAATTTAAATTATCTATTTATAATGTTCTCTATGTAAAGTAATAATATATTAAGATAAAAAGATAAAACATAAATAAAAATATTAAAAGGATAAAAAAACCGAATTCAAATTGTGAATTTTGCATAAATATCAATGAATTACATTATATTAAAAAAATTTAAAAATCACAGAGATTTAAAACTGTTTAAAAGGATAAAAACCGAATTCAAATTGTAAATTTTGCATAAATATTAATGAATTACATTACATTAAAAAAATTTAAAAATCACAAAGATTTAAATCTGTTTAAGAAAAAGAAAAGCGAATTCAAACTTTTTTTTAAAAGATATAGAAAATCGATTTCAAGTAATACTTTGTATAATTGCATGTATTATTATGATTATTAAGATATAATATGTAAAAGTTTCTTTTAATATAAGGGAACTTATATATAGAAGAACTAATATCTTAATTTAATTATTTAAATTTTCCATTTTTGATTATCTCTATGTTAGGTATTATATTAAGATAAAAAGATAAAAAATAAATGAAAATAATAAAAAGAAAAAAAATAATCAAAGGCTAAGATTAAGTGTTAAACCAATGGCCAAGATGCAATAACTGGATTTATAAAGTGATTTGGGCGGGAAAATGAGAAATGAAAACTAAATTACTTTAATGTATATATAGATTATTATCAGATGAGATTTTTATATCGGATCTAATGATGGGAATTATTATTATTGAATTTTATTTTATGCGTAATTTTCACTCTAGGTCCCCAACCTTTTAATTTTGTATCAATTTGTGTCTCTATTTTTTTGGGCTTACTAGGTCCCCCAACTTTTCATTTATTATCGTATTATGTCCCTAACGTCATTTTTCATCCTCAATCTTTCAATTTTCACAATTAATCTCTATCACTATGACTATTATACCCTTAGTTCTTTATTTCCACTAGGGGTCCCGAATCTTTCAATTTTTATATAATTTTATCCCCATTATTTTTTAGACATACATGACCCTTAACTTTTCATTTATTGTCGCGTTACGTCTTTAATAATACCTTCCAACCTCAACCTTTTAATTACTAATTTTAATTCCTATTGAAAATACCATTATACCATTAGTTATTTAAATAAAAAATAAAGAACAATATAAAATAAGAATTCTATTCATCTTAGGCTGTAGTAGTAACAAAAAAAATCAATCTACACTAAACTTGATGGATACCTAATTCGCGTAAAAAAATTTCAATTAGAGCGTCGGTGTAACAGATCAGATCAGGTTTTTTAATGCATCACATATCATGTAACAGATATGGATCAAGGTAGATTAAAAAAAATTTCAATATACAAAAATAAAACCGAACCTTAATGCACTAATTTTAATTTTTTGTAGATCTACAATTGGCGGATAAAATCGGATTGAGATGGATAACAAATAGGGGGCAAATTAATGTGAAAATCATAAAGAGAGACAATAAATGAAATGAGAATAAAATATTATGGCTATGTTTATTTTTTCTATAAATCAAAAATCAAATTTTTGGTGGATCTAACAAATCCGTATCCGCTACGTGATTTGTGGTAGATCAAGAAATCGAATCCGATTCGTCACGCTGATACTTAGATCGATAACATTCTTTGACTTGAATTTGATATCTATCGAGACTGTTATAGATCAAGTTTTCTTTGTTACTATTATTTCCGACTGTTATCATAGGGTTGTGTTTGAGTGAGTTAGAGTGGGTGGACTTCTTATTTTATATTGTTTTTTATTTTTTATTTAAATAACTAATGGTATTAACAATAAAACTAAAATGTTAGGTATGAAAAGTGTTAATAGGAATATAACACGACAAAAAATGAAAGGTTGAAGTTCCTATATGCTTAAAAAATAATAGTGACAAATTGTATAAATTTTGAAAAGTTGGGGGACCTATAGTGGAAATAAAGAATCAAAGGTATAATAGTCATTTTGATAGAGGTTAATGGTGAAAATTGAAAGATTGGAGACGAAAAGTGATATTGGGGATGTAATACGATAATAAATGAAAAATTGGGGACTTAGTAGGCCCAAAAAAAGAATTTGGACAAAATTGAAAGGTTATGGACCTAAAGTGAAAATTACCCTTATTTTATTTATTTTCTGAGTTACAAATTTAGTTCTAAAATTCAGTTATATAGATATAATCAAAATGAAATTTGAGATCGGAAGAGCGTTGGATTTACCATTTACATCTCCTGGTTCAGTTCAAAATTGTTTTTCTAGAACTTATCACTCTTATGTTCAGTCCATTGAACTTTTTCTGTTATGTTGTTTTCTTTTATTTATGTACACATGTATCTTTATTTTAAATTGGCTTCGTGTGCTATGTAATTGCCATGCGATAGACTAAAATAAAATTTTATCTACTCCATCTTGTTGAAAGAGAGAAATTACCAGCTAGTTTAGTCTAACACTCACAGGTGCGAGTTTCAACTTTAGGGGAAAAAGGTCCTTTAATATTGAAAACCAAAAAATAAAAAATAAATAAAAAAAAGAATTAACCAATGGATTACGGATTTTATTTGTTCAAATATATACAATTTGTAAATATGTTCATTATCTATTAGATCAACTAGCTGGTGTTGCACATGTGAATTGGGTTCTTTATGGTTCAAACTTCCTTGATTGTCCATTTATTTTACAAACTGAAAAGTTTTCTACCTCTCTGAAATTCAAGAATTGCATATATTGTATATGACACATACAAGGTAATAAGTTACTTTATTCAGACTTAATTCAGATCATTTGTCTTATTATATCTAATATAAGTTGCAATTTGTAAACGGGTTCGGGAGATATTGATTTTTGGTGCTAAGTATACTATATAATAACGGAACTTGGGAAATGATGTTTACATGACAAAATTAGATCAGTTGTTGGATATCATGTATTGATGTATGCTATGAATGATTTTCGTCGCTCACGCGCTTGAAAATGAGGTTATTCCTTTTAGTGTGTTGAAAAACTTGGAACTTACTTTTCTTAGTTGACAATATTTCATACAGGCACATGTAATGTCACGACTAAAAAAGAGACAGGATAATTATGACATAGAAAATAGGACAATCTTGGGCCTTGAAATTAGGCCATGGTGTTCAATTGGATTTAAATGGAAAAAAGAAAACTTGTATTTGAAACAAAGGATATATTCATCCACATTTATAACTCAATTATCTCTGAAGATCAGAGAGGACAAGCTCACTAGACACAATTTCTTGAAGGTTGAGGATCAGTACTGCTGGGGAAAATATGAGAGTAATCAGCTTAGGGATTACTCATTTTTGACATATTTTTGGCACTTTTGTTCAAGTGATGTAATAGTTCAATGTAATTCTTTGATTTTAATGTTGACCCATAATGCAGGACTCCATTAAGAAATATATTTTGGTCTCAGTTTTGTTTGTATACTGCACAAAATTATCAATGAAATGTATTTTAATTGTTTCTTCCAATTGTACGTGATAAGCACTTAAGTTTGCTCATTATTCATATGAACTATCTTGAGTAAAATCTCTAGATTTAATCGTCTTCACATTAACATATATAACACAAGTTTCAAACAATTGGTTGATAGATGCTCTTAGAAACACTTAAAATACATAATAGATAATTGATTATATATCATTTGCCATCGTACAGTGCACATTACATTATATTAGAGCTATACCCATGCAACGCACGGGCGTAAATCTAATTTTATCAATAAATCATTGAGGGCATCTCAAGACTCATGTGGTCTGATAACATCAGAGTGGGTTTCCATACTCTCTACTAATGTTCAATTCATCTTCTCTACAATCCCCCCGATAATAGAGAAAAAAAAACATTTAGGATTGTCTGGCAACCAATTAAATATAATCCTATTACAATTGAAATTAAATTTTAAAAATCACATCAAGTGAGAGTATAAAAAGGTAACATACATACATATATATATATACACACACACGTGCGCGCGTATATATACTTATATATTGCACAATGACAAAAAAAGTCATATAAAATTTAATTGGATTTTTTTTCTTTACGCATATATTTCATTGTTTTTGTACACTTGTCACTTCTTTGTTTTCTCACTTAATGTGAATTCGAAATTTAATTTCAATTATAGTAGGTTCCATATATTTGGTTGCCAAATGATCCTTTAATAGTAAAATATATAGTTGGGTGAAAGTGCCAAATTTTAGAAGGTTAGGGACTTTCTGGTCCATGTTTAAAGGTTAAGAACAAAAGTGCAAATAAATACAAAAGTTGGGGATCTTTGCTGCAGTTTACCTTAAAAAATTTTATGCAAAAAAGTTGACATCACTACTTCCACTTAACAACCAATTATAATTGAACTATTTGAATTCAAATAATTTAAGACACGTTACAATATCAAATACTGTCACAATTGCAAAAAGTGGCAAGCCATGTAAAGCTTATCTAACCAATAAATTGTGACAAGACTTTGGCACTATCAAGTGTTCAAAATTCAAAATTTTAAACTTAAAACTATAACAATTTGATTATAATCAGTTACTAAACATTTTATCTCTTCATTTTATATGTCATTCACATGAGAATAGTCACAAGAACAAGTTCGAAAAGTATGTTTAGAATTAAGGCATGAAATCTTCGTACATATTGGTTGCATATTATTGTGCTCAGACTCAAGGCAAGACTTTGATATCTTTTCACGTTTTATACTTTCTAAATTGGTTATAAGTATATTTGTTAGGAATTATAGACAACATGTACAGCGGAAATAAAAACTATAATTTCTACATCAAGATCGAACTTACTCTTAAATAGAATTCGTAATCAGAAAGTTACCTAGAACAAAACAGCAAACTTGATATTTCTAATCACACCATAGCAGTCCAAGTGTCCAGCCTCTAACAGTAATCCACACGGCAAGCACAATCCAAGAACACGAACTTTTCGTAGTGGGATTAGGGTTTCTGTATTATCTTGTGGTAGCAAGTTAATACAAAACGCGTGTGTGAATGTCGTAGTAACCCGAAACCCTAAAGAGATCGGAATTTATAGGTTCCTTGCAAAACCCTAGCGCAACGCTAATCTGATTAGAATTCTAGAGCCCATATACGGTTTGACGCAATTAATCTTATTAATTAAATCAGTCCATTATGTACCAACCCAGTCCAACTATTGGGCATTGTACATTAATTCCAATAAACTCCCACTTGGACAAGGTCCAATTCTAAGACTCCTATTCTTGCCTTTTGTATGTGACCCATTAGGCTCCCATTCACGATGGCAAACATTATGATACTATTATTCTAATCGAATTAGAATAAGATAAACTAAAATCTTTATTTTAATTTATCATCGATTCACTTAGATAGATCAGTTCACGACGCCGTCCAAAATTAGTATCTAGCAATGTGTCAAGGCAATCCATATGACGGAATGTCACGTGATATGACAAGACCTTTCTATGTACAGTTACAGTAGAAATACAATTCCTTCATCAATATAACCCAATTGGTTAAGAAATATGGATAAGCGTCAATCTCATTTCAACCAATTATATTATTTGCAAAGACTTGACGTTGACTAACTTATGATCATGATTGAAACTCCTTTCAACTCACAATCACACCTTGGCCAAGGATTTTTCATCAACTCAAGTAGCGAAAAGCAGATTATAGTCTCCTAATATCTAGGAGTGATGAATCCTCATCTAAGGTACTCACAACCTACATGCAACTTCTATTATACCCGCACAGCATTTTCCTTATAACTCATGGCTAGAGCCACATCTAATGTCCGCCTAAGCATAACAACTATCACATAAGATTCTATGGTATCCTCAAGTCAAAGGATCAATTCCACAACCGTCCATTAGAGATTAACCACTGACGCTAGGATAATATCCATGTGGTATCTTTAGGCGGATCATTCAATGCTTGTTCTGCTAACAAAGCATCCATGTGTTCATTTGAATGTCCTCGCATTCTAACTTATGAGATCAGTTACTTTCTAAGAAAAAAATACAAAGCATGCTAGTCTACCTGCAACAACAATATCCGTATCTTGTAATTGCCCCGACTAGGGATAGTTTAAGGATAAGTGATAACATGCATCTCACAATCACAACCTATAGTGATTAACAATTTATTCTGGTCTTATTCTACAGACTCTATTATTTTGATGATAAGATAATAATACTTATGAAAATAATAGATCTACCATTAAAATGCATCCATTAATAAGTGTTTATACTCAAAATGTCTTACAAAATAGTATAACACTAAAATCCAAACAAACTAGATCCAATTATTCATGTATCTAATACTTATGGACATAGTATGACTATCATGCTTGTCATGTGACAATAGCTTTGTCAATGGATCTATGACATTATCGTCTATAGGGGCCTGTTCTATCTTTAGGTCATTTCTTTTGTATAATCTCCCTAATGAGATGATATCGCCTTAATACATGCTTGGACCGTTGATGAGGCCTGGGTTCATTCACTTGCGCGATGGCTCCATTGTTATCACAATACAGAGATATTGGGTCAACAATGCTAGGAACAACTCTAAGTTTAGTGATGAACTTCCTGATCCAGACTGCTTCTTTTGCTGTTTCAAAAATAGTTATGTATTCGGCTTCCGTTGTTGAGTCAGCGATCGATGCTTGTTTGGAACTTTTCCAACTCACAGCACCGCCATTAAGAGTAAACACATAACCAGATTGAGATTTACAGTCATCTTTATTAGACTGCAAACTAGCATCAGTATATCCCTGAACTCTTAGTTCATAGTTATTTCCTCCATATATTAAGAACATATCCTTAGTTCTTCTCAAGTATTTAAGAATGTTTTTAACAGTTATCCAATGTTTCTCTCCCGGGGCTTGGAACCTACTTGTGACACTCAAAGTATAAGAAACATCCACCCTTGTACATAGCATTGCATACATGATAGATCTTATTGCAGAAGCATAGAGAACCCTATCCATGAGATCTCTCTCAACTTGTGTCTTTGGACACATTTCTTTCGAGAGATTAATCTCATGCCCTATGGGACAGTGTCCTTTTTTGGACTCTTCCATTTTAAATCTTCTCAAGATCTTGTCTATGCACATAAATTGGGTTAGGCCAAGCAATCTTTTAGATATATCCCTATAGATCTTAATCCCAAGAACGTGTATTGTCTCTTCTAAATCTTTCATGGAGAAGTTAGTTGACAACCAGGACTTCACTGATTTCAGCATAGAGATGTCATTTCGTAATAGTAATATGTCATCTATATATAAAATTAGAAACACAACTTTACTCCCACTACTTTTCTTGAACACACATGGCTTATCTTCATTTTTGATAAAATCAGACTTTTTGATTGTCTCATCTAAATGAAGATTCCAGCTCCCAGAAGCTTGCTTTAGTCCATATATGGACATTTGCAACTTACATACTTTATTTAGCTTATTGGATTCAAAACCTTCAAGTTGTGTCATGTATACATCCTCACTAAGATTCCCATTAAGAAATGCAGTTTTGACATCCATCTACCAAATCTCATAGTCATGATATGCTGCTATTGCAAGCAAAATCCGAGTTGACTTAGACATGGTAATTGGTTAAAAAGTTTCATTAAAGTCAACTCCTTGTATTTGATTATAACCTTTCTCTACCAATATAGCCTTATAAGTCTGATCTTTTCCATTCATGTTGATCTTTTTCTTGTAAACCATTTACAACCTATAGGTTTCACTCCTTTAGGTAGATCAACTAATGTCCAAACCTTGTTTTCATACATGGAGTTCATTTCCAATTCTATGGCTTCTTGCCATCTCTTTGAGTCAACATTTGACTTTGTTTCTGCATAGGTAGTAGGTTCATCTTCCTCAATTAACAATGTATCATGGTAATCATCAGATCATATCTTTGAGGAAGACGAATAACTCTACTCGACTTACGTGTCAGAACTGGCTTGTCCTTAGGGACTGGTGTTTCCCTATTACCAGTTTGTGCTTCATCTAATGAAAGCTCAACTCTTGGCTCATCTAATCGGTTAACTTTTTCTGTAGTTTCTTGAACCTCTTTATCTATCTCCTTTACTCCTACTATTTTCTCTTAGAATAAACTCTTTTTCTAAGAATACAACATGTTTAGATACGATGACTTTCATCTTAGTGGGTTTGTAGAAGTAATATCCAGTTGTTTCTTTTGGGTATCCTATAAAGAAGCATTTATCAGATTTAGCCTCAAGCTTATCCGATTCAATACGCTTCACATAAGCGTCACAGCCCTAAATCTTTAAATATGACAGATTTGGTCTTTTACTAGTCCATAACTTATATGGAGTTTTTATCAACTGACTCAGACAGGACACAGTTTAGTGTGTAACAAGCAGTATCGATTGTATATCCCCAAAATGATTTTGGGAGAACTGCATGGCTCATTATGGATCGCACTATATCTAATAGCGTGTGATTTCTCCTTTCAGATACACCATTATACTGTGGTGTATGTGGTGGAGTCCAATGCGAGAAAATCCCATTCTTTTTCAGATAATCTAAAAACTCTCATTTCAAATATTCTCCACCTCGATCAGATCTTAGTGTTAGATTATTTTTTTCAGTTTGCTTTTCCACCTCCTGCTTGAATTCCTTGAACTTTTCAAGAGCTTCATGCCTATACTTCATCATGTATACAAAACTATATATAGAATGGTCATCAGTAAATGTAATGAAGTAGGAAAAGCCCCCTCTAATATTAATAGACATTGGCCTATATAGATCTGTATGTATGAGTACTGGTAAATCTGCATCTCTTTCTCCTTTTCCAGCAAAGGGAGATTTGGTCATCTTGCCTAAAAACATGATTCCCACCTATCAAATGATTCATAATCACTTGAGTCAAAATATCCATCTTTATGTAACTTGGTAATATGTTTTTCATTTATATGACCAAGTTTGCAATGCCAAAGGTTTGAGTTATTAACACGATTATCAATTTTAGGCCTTTTGTATTCTATACTCATTATAGGATGCTCCATGTCAAGAATATAAATGCCATTGAACAAATTCCTACAACCATAAAACACATTATTAAGATATAAAGAACAACGTTTATTCTTAATATTAATGGAAAAACCATCTATGTCCAAACATGAAATGGAAATAATGTTTTTGGTAATAGCAGGAACATAATAGCAGTCTTTAAATTCTAAAACAAGGCTCTAGGGCAATGATAAATAATGTGTACCTACGACTAAGGGAGCAACTTTTGTTCCATTCCCAACACGCAGGTCCACTTTACCCCTTCACAACGGTTTACTATTCTTTAGCCCCTTTAGATTTGTACAAATATGAGATCCACATCTGGTATCTAATACCCAAGAAGCTGAAGAAGTAGTTATATTAACCTCAATGAAATAATTACTTAAAGCAAAAGTCTCAGTAGACTTCTTCCCCTTTAAGGTAGCGAGGTAAGCCTTTGACCTTTTTGGAACCTTTCTTAAAGGTCTTTTTAGACTTCTTCTTAGTTTTTTTTAAGGAGTCTATAGCCAAGACTTACCCATGTAGTTTGTTTACATTGGGCTTAACAGTCTTCAACGTGTTTAACAGCTTGAGTAGAGTACATTAAGCTGGTTCATATTGAAGTTCATAATGAACTGTGAATAGTTATCAGGGAGGGATTGAAGACTCAAGTCAATACTTAGTTCATGGTCCATAGAAACACCTAATTGGCCTAATTTTTCAATATAGCGAATCATCTTCAGCCATGAGCACTAACTGAAGAACCTTCTGCCATTGCAGCCTTGAATAACTTATTAGATGTTTCATACCTTTCAGTGCGAGACTGCTTATCATACAACTCTTTGAGATGAAATATCATGGTATAAGCATCCATACCCTCATGTTGCTTTTGCAACTTAAGAGACATAGCTGCAAGTATCACACATATTGCAATATTATCGTCATCTATATGATGATCGTATACCTCAACCTGTTCTGGAGTAGCTTCCTCATTAGGAATTTCCGGTATCAGCTGTTCAAGAACATATGCAATTTTTTCATGCATGAGAACTAGTCTCAGATTGCGATGCCAGTCTAGAAAATTTTGCTCGGTGAGCTTGTTTGCATCAAGTATGCCTTTTAAGTTAATGTGATTACTCATTATTCAATAAACTGAAATAACAAAATATAGAACAATTAATGAATGCGATAAATTAATTTAACATGGACTTTTATTAAATTAATTATACTTTCACTGAGTTAATGATCCCCTTCGCATTAATTAATGAAACTCTTTTCATTTTCAGTAGGCTGGGACCCAGTTTGCTTTACTGGAACCTTTAGTGACTCAACAAATTCAAACAAAGCATTTACATAGATACGTTATCAATCACATCTCAATATGACTCCTAGATCATCAAGTAGACAACTGATTGTCACGTACATCTTATGTACTTTACTTGAAACGCCTCTAAAATTTTATTTCCTTGAGTGACTCAACAAGAAACAAAATTTTAGTTAAATTCAACCTACTGTTTAGAAATATGTTATGTTTCATAGTGAAAAGCATGTCCACGAATGAGCAGCCTTGAGTGACTCAACAAACTGACATCGATAATGAACTCTAGGTTTTCACTATAACAGTGGAAGGCCTATATTAATAATTAATATGAATTTAATATTTTATAAGGGATCGGTCTCATTATATATATCACAATTATGTATTAAAATAACATTACACATGCAATCATTAATACATAAATATGGTAGATGATTATGGACTGTATCTATCTAGTCTTCTCGAGCCATGAAGAAGACTAGTCGGTCAAGTACTAGGGGACATTGCATTCAATCATCGAATGCTAAATGCAACGGTCTCCATTTTTTGCTGTAACCTGTATCCTACACTAGTTGTCTTTTTGTGGTCTATCTCTAACCTGTATCCTATACTAATCGGCACGGTCACTTAAATATGGCCACGCAGGCCCAAAATAAAATTTAAAATAATTGGCTCGCGAGCCCAAAATCATATAATTGGCACGCAGGCCCATCTGAATTAAGTAATTGGCTCATTCAACCAATCACATGAGTCTAGTCTATAATCATCTATAAATATTCATCAATATCGAATATTAACAAACACATCAATTTCTAGATTTGTGGTAGTTGACACTAGGTGTCTAAACTCTTTAGACAAATAAAAGAAACCAGACGAGAAGTAAATAAATTAATCAAATTAAAATATCATGATTAATCCAATTAATCAATCAATTTCATTAACTAAAGGGGACAAACAAAATAACTCTTTATTTTGTTATTAGTATCAAAGTCATACTTTGATATAAGTTTTGGAAAGTCTTTAGGGTTTAAAACCATATTTAAAATAAGTCAAAATTTAACCTTTTATCCAAATAAAAAACCTTTTAGAAAAATAAATGTTATAAAGTTTAAATTTTGACCTGCAAAAATTTACAAACTTTTAAGTTATATTTCAAAGCTTAAAGATTAATTTGTCAAATTTCTAAAAGATGAGACTAATTTTGAAATTTTAAAAACTTCAGGGACCAATATCAGAGTATCCAAAACTTAATGGATTGCCTATGAAATTTTTCAAATTACATGGGCTCCCCTGCTGTCTTTTGAAATAAGGGGGCTTGCTATGCAATTTTAAAAATTACACCAGCAGCCTCCGTCAAGAAATCTGGAACCCTAGCCGCCGCCGCCAACGGGCAGTGCAGGCCTTCAGGCGAGCGCTGCCTCTCCTCGTGCTGTTTCTGGAGCGGCGGCTGCCGACGCAGGTGCTGCTCTAGAAGTAGCGCCTCATGTTGTCGCGAACGACAGCAGCTTATCTCAGCTGATACGGCTATAGCATTGTGACGCCGCAACAGCAGCGGCGTTGGTGCAGTTGCAACAGCCAGATGGCCGCTGCAACCCTCATTTTCTTTGTCGAATGCATTAATGACATGGTCCTACCGACAATATCTATATTTCGCATTATTGATTATTGAGACAAATACTCTAGAAGCATTATGGTTTATTGTGGAATGTACTCGGTACTCGTAACCAATTAAGGACCCCCATGTAAGTATTGGGGCTTAAACTAAATAACAAATTAAGACCCAAAAACTCACATATGAGTTCTTAATTAGTCTAAAACACTTAGATGAGCATCGAAGTTTTTCAAAAGATTTTGAGTCTCGTACTTAATAGATGGTCTCATGGTCCCATTTAAGCAAGTCGTTAACACAATGCAGTGTCATTCAACTTCTAATGGGACTCATTACCCAGAGTACGACATTTATATTATTTTATATATAATTGTACGATATATTTGACGAGACTTGTATTTTGCAAGTAAAAGTGAGAGTTACAGCGCCAAAATGAAAGATCAGGGGTGATTCACGCATTCAGTTGAAACACGAGGACCATCTGCTTAAATTAGCACCAGAAGAATTAGAAAAGGATAGTACATTCGTTAGAACTCATTCCTTTCTTGCTCCGAGTCAACACTGAATTCTGGTCAATTAAGGGCGCGTGTAAAACATTCTCTCGTTTTCGTAACGCAAAATCCATCGCCGCGAAACCAGAAACTGATACAAAATCTAAGCAGAAAGTTCACAGAACAGAATTGAGAATTACTGACTGCTGAAACCAAATAGTACAACGAGAGCAGCACGAAGTACCACCAGGAATCAACAGACCAGTGGCGGGCAGCCATGAACATTTTTAGGTTAGCGGGGGACATGACCCACCTCCTCAGCATAATCTTCCTTCTCCTCAAGATTCGCACCATGAAATCGTGTGCTGGTATGTATAAGAAATGATACTTACGGAAATGTACGTGTATTTGATTGTATGAATGCCTGATGCTAGTGGATACTTTTTTATTTGTGGGGATGGTAATGGGTTCCTTTGTTGATTTTAGAACATTTAAGGAAATTGGATATAGGGCAATTTTTAAGGTCAAATTGTGCTGTTAATCACTCCACTTATAGCGAAGATTCATGTTCAATGATGCTTATTTTGTTCTAAAGGAATATCTCAACTCAAGTTTGCTTTTTTATTTTTAAATTCGACAACGGATTTTGAACTTAGAACTAATACTATATTTCGGATGATGTTTGGATTTCAAAGTATAGCTTCGTGCTAATAATCGTTGTAAAACTTTTAGCATGGGTTTCAAATTTATATTTCGGAAATAGATTTGAATGTTGCATTGTATGGGAGATAATATTAATATTTTGATGCCATACATTATGCTAAAAATTGCAATTGTCTGACCAAACCAAATTTGTTTTTAGCAAAGATGAATGATTCTGATATCAAAGTGCTCAGGCTCAGCTGCTAGATTTGAAGGATCGGCTGTTGAAACACACTTTCCAAAGGAATCCGGAAACTTTTAACTACTAGTGTCTATATTAGCTAGGGGAGTTCAAAAGAAGGATAACAATCAACTCTTGAAAGATGAAAACCTTAAAAAAAAAAAAAACAAAAAAACTCTTGAAAGATGAAAACATACTGTTCTATGTTCAAATAAGATAAAAATCTTGACCTTGTTATTAAGTAAGCTTCTCTACTGACTTTGAAACTCGATTCTTCAGTCTTCATCCTTCATCGGCTAAATGATAAATGTTGCTGGAGCTCATTTTCTTAATCATACATTATCCGCTTGCCTTCTCTGAATACATTTATTTTGTACATCATATTTCGGCATTCCTTTTGTTGGATGGAGTTTCTGTTCTGTTCTATTTTAAGCTTGATACAAACTTAATTTGAGCAGGAATTTCTTTGAAGACTCAAGAACTGTATGCTATAGTGTTCCTTACGCGGTACCTTGATTTGTTCACAAAGTACCATTCCTTATACAATACCGTCATGAAGCTAGTATTCATTGGAACCTCCATATGTATTGTCTGGTATATGAGGTTTCACAAAGTTGTAAAGCAAACATACAGCAAAGACCAAGATACTTTCAGACACTACTTTCTGCTTCCTCCATGCTTTGCACTGGCCCTTTTCGTCCATCGTACATTTACAGTAATGGAGGTAAAGTTCGTCCATCTCTTCTCACCCTTCAATTCAATTTCAATGTCTCTACTACCAAAATATGATTGATCTGAGAAAGTAATCTTGGATAAAGTCAGCTTCCTTGAGATTTGAGTAGTTATTAAATTAATATTTCTGTTGGGATCACGGGTTTGGCCTAGTGGTTAAATGGCTCAACCCCTTACTGGGAGTTCCCGGGTTCAAATCCCATATGCTCCTCCCCCCCCACTCCCTTTGTATTATTTAAAAAATAATAATAATAATAAATAAATATTTCTGTTACTGGTGCCACTGACAACTATATATAACATAAAGTCCTAGAGTTATTACACCAGCATGTTACTCAAGGTTGACACACCAAAATTTGCATAAGATGCTCACCGTTGCGGGTGTGGAATTTTATGGGGGTTTTCATGTTTTCATGGTGGCGAAGCTGAATCATCTAGTACTGGTCTGAACTAGGTACAGTGTAAAGTCGAATTCTTGATGTTATGTTTGGGCTTCCCTAGACCAATGTACAAATAGCTAAGAACTTGAAATGAAGATGCAGTTTTTTTGATTGAAATAGACATTAACATTATAGACAGAAAACGCCAAGAGAAAGAAGAATGCTTGCACAATATATTGGTGTCAGTGACCATCATATTGGAGTTTGAATAATTTTAGATTACATCTGATAATTTGAGGTCTTAAAGAATTGTTCCTTCTCATGAACGGATTAACGGATAATTGAAAGCGATTTAACTAAACCTGGTTTCTTCTACAGGTTCTTTGGACATTCTCCCTGTATCTTGAAGCAGTAGCAATTCTACCACAGTTGATATTATTGCAACGGACTAAGAACATTGACAACTTGACTGGGAATTATGTATTTCTTCTTGGGTAAGCTGTTGATTAGAAGATAATTATTAGTAACATTATACTGATTAATTTCTGACTTTCTCAAGTACTTTAAGCAATGGAAGTCATCAAATATGTTCTCATATCATGGTAGCATATGGGAGCCTCTTGTATCTTCTTCTATTCTTGTTTATTCCTATAATAATTTATCTAGGGAGATTGAATTATTCAATTAATACCAGTTATATTATTTGCAATGCTGACTATTCATTGAAGATTTCCCGTCTTCAAGATTCTGGGGGGAAAATGTCAATCATGTCCTATCTTTCTAGTTCTCCTTCTACCTCAAGGTCTGTACAGGTCCCCAACATGTAATCTTTCTTATGGCATTGAAATCATTTATAATTATGAGAAATGACCAGGGACGGACCCAGGATTCTATATAAGACTGAGCTGGATTTATAGGGAAAAACCCAGAGGTTGGCTGCCCCCGAAGATTTTTTTATACAATAAATTTTTGGAAATGAAATTGCACTAGAAATGTAGAATACATAAAAATTAAAAAAAAAAATTTTTTTGACACAGTCTCCTTTGTAAATTAGCTTAAACCAAACCTGAAATATAATAATATTCTCTTAAATACACAAATCACAAGAATGTATAATAACTTTAACCACTATTTATCTATTAATGGCAAACAAAAACAAATAGATATTGTAGCACAAAAGATAAAAGAGTCTCCATTCTCCTAGATGCATCGTGAAATAGATAACAAGTAAACTTTGATTTATTTTTGGTATTGGGCTACCAAGATATGTCTACAAATTGCTTCCCGTTTTGCATTTGTTTTGGGCCAAGAAACTTAGATTTATTTTTTTGTATTGGGCTAACTAAAGAATTTTAAAAAAAGGGTTTTAATTTGAGTTTTGGGCTAGACCGAGCGAACTTCTTTTGGGCTACTTAAGAACCTTTCCCCGCAAAAAAAAAAAAAAAAAATCAGTTGCATCGAGTTAAAGCTCGGTCCGGGCCATGAATAGGTCCATCCTTGGAAATGATTAAATGCAGCAGAAGGGTAGGGAGAGAACAGTCAAATTTTCTTACTGATATATGCTGCTTGGCTTGTTCTTGCTTTTTACATACCTTGGAAGAACCTTGCATTGGTACAAGTCACCTAACCCTTAGCATGTCAAAACATGTCCATTTTTTCTACTTCTAACAAAATATGGACGAACTCTTTTCTTTTCCCCCCTTTTATTGCATGCATCTTCTTTCCATTTTCAGTAGGCTATGCATGGTAGAAATTGGTTTAGAACTCTGTTTGCTAAAACTTTTTCATTTTAATTTAATTTATCTAATGGTAATATTAATTTCAAGAAAAGATTTTACTGTTTTCTCTCCCCGACTATCATAAAGTACAGAATTGATATATCTAACCTGTTTGTTTACCACTCTGTAGTGCTTATCGGGCATTATATATTATGAATTGGGTATATCGTTTCTTCACCGAGACGCATAAAGTTCGCTGGATCCGTAAGAAACTCCATCTTTCTTGCCACTCTAGACCTACATTTCCTCTTATTTTCCCCATTGGTTTGACTTCATTGTTATGTAATCATGCAAATGCAGCTTGGTTATCTGGCTTGGTTCAGACTGCCCTTTATGCTGACTTCTTCTACTACTATATAAAGAGGTAATTTTGACATCACTTATTTCTCCTATAGGGAGGTTTTTATTATAGGGAATAGGTACACCAACGAAAATGTATCAATTATATGGCCAATGCAATCAATATATATTATCCCTCTCCTCATTACTCTTAAAAGTTTCAAAGATCAAGAGTCAATTTGTTCAACATACGGCTAATGGCTCTATTTTTCTTCTTCTGTTCTTTCGACTTCAGCTGGAAGAACAATGAGAAGCTCAAGCTCCCTGCTTGATACTTGGCTACTACTTACTAGGTGGAATTATCATTGGATTCCAATAGATACCATTACTAGTCTTTCTTCTTTTCCCTTTTTCCTGTTTAGTCTCTTGCCAGCCCAACTGCACAAGTTGATGAAGCAACACTTTCTGCAACTGCCTAGCGGAGAAAACTCTCCTCCTTTGAACTGAGTAAATTTGAGAACACCGCTTACCGTGACACATTTTGCTGACAAAGCGGGATGCCTGTGTAACGAATGGGCTATGTTGTTAATCTACCGTTCACGACGATAATTTCATATTTGATTTGAATATTTCCCTTTTCTTTTGAAGGATGTTTAACGGTTCTTGTCTGCTTCTCTTTCATTTGCCAACATTTTTTTCGCTTTCTTGGTCGGACAGCAGAGGCAATTTGTTTAGCAAGGGGGTCTTGATGCTTTAGGATTTAGGAAATAGTACTTGTTTGATAAAAATCTATTTTGAGAAGTCATTTTCTAGATCAGGTATGGATGTACATCACGTGTATTTTAAATACAATTTACGTGCATATATACAAGCCAGATATGTTGGAAAGTTTTGTTGGGGGAGATTTTGGAAAGGGACTATAATTATGTGTAACCATTTATGGATAAACACTACTAGAACAAAAATAACAGCGACAGTAGCAATTTGTCATTACACTATAGGGAAAGAAACCGTCAATAAGGCAGAGAAACTAAAGGATGAGATTCCTTTTGCCATCCATTGTACCATAGAAAAAGGTTAAAAATGATCTCGAGGCAAATTTGACAATTCGTATGTATCTGGACAACCCACACTAATAGAAAGGTGATATAATTCAAATTCATGTACATGTAACTATTTGGTGCTTTCAAACCTTGTATGAATTTAAATTATGCTGGCGTCAAGTATAGTTGAAGCCAACTGGGTGTCATATACAAAGATTAGTTCAAACTTCTTCGAGATAGTATGTGGGGATTTCGTAAGGGCGGGGAATTCAAGCTTGATGGTTGAAGCCAATTGGGTGTTGTATATAAAGATTAGTTCAAACTTCTTTGACTAATATGTGAAGATTTCGTAGCGGAGGGGAATTGAATCTTAATGAGTGGTGGAAACTTATTTGGATGCACTAAACCACAGAGTCTTGATTAGTTCAAACTTCTATGAATTTTAAATTATGGCATCATATATGAAGCCAATTGGGTGTCAAACAAAAGATCAAGGGTCTGTTCGCAACTAATTATAAAGTTTAGCAATTATAATTGGGGGCTAACTTGTTAATGTTGCACATATGAAAACACTTAATTGGACCACAGGTCAAGATGAAATCGTGAGTTCGTGCCTGGATGGAGATCTCCTCCCCTAAATAAAAGCACAAAAAAGAACACATTATTGTTCAGTTATTTTGTTATAGAATTCTTTGCTATTTTCTTGTTTCCCCCTTCAAATTTATAATCAAGAGATTACACTGCGGGAAAAAAAAGTTAAAAATTTAGGGGAAATTATGTACAATTTGATTAGAAGTATGGAAAATATATGAAAAGAAAATGAATTCTAGAATTCCTTAGAATTAATTTTCATGGGAAATATCAATTATATGTATTTGATTTGACTTAATTTTCCTGTCACGCCCCCTCATGTTTACTACATTATTATTATTGTTTATATTCGAGAGTAGAAGCTTTTAAGTTTAATTTCATTTTTATGTAATTTGAGGGGACGAGACTTACAAAACGAACTCTTTGTACAACTTCATTTAGATTTAGAAAAAATCAAAAAACACAACAAATTATGATAATAAGTATTTCATTTATTATCAAGCCAAGTTGAACTATGAGAAAGCCAAGCTTTTACATAGACATACTTATTTATATAAAAGATATTAGACTCATGTATTGTTTTAGATATATTTATAACCAAAATATATCCTTATAGCTCCACAATATTGATTTCTTTCTATATGCAAAATCCACTTCCATCCGCGAGCACGTTCCAGTCGTTGGCTTGCTTGGCTAATATCTTGCATCCACTATCTACAAAATAGTAGAAAATAGGGGAGTGAGTGTAATGTACTTAGTGAGTAATAAAATACCTTGATTCACCTTTCGTTTAAGAAACCTATTTTCAATTACGAGTTAAGAAAACCACGCAACGTCACAAAGCCTTTAGATGCACAAAAAGGCCTTAAAACTAGTTAAACTACTACACGTGGTGCGCACATAATGAGCTAAGACCACACAGTAAGGCCACAAATATTCAAATTGGCCAAGACTGTACAACAAGTTCGCAAAGATTACCACAAAATGACCAAGACCACATAACAAGGTCATACAAAGCAAAGCAATTCAAAATAATTAAAGTATTAACTAATAATTCCAATGCAACAAACCAATTTCTTTGTATAATAAATATGCATCAAAATCCCAATTCCTTTGTAGAATGCCAATGCATCCAAAAATCCATGCCTTTAATATCAAAAAGGTATGAACAAAGTAAAGGGAATCCAAGCATTTGTTACTCACCTTTTACTACAAGGGTTCTTTGAACAATGGAAAATGCCTTCAAATCTTTGATATTTCTTGAGCAAAATGGTTTTTCAAGCAAGGGTTCTACATATATATATATATATATATGAAAAGAACTTTGTTTTTAAGACAATGAGAGTGTTTTGGAGAGTTTTAATTGGTGTTTTATAGTCTTTCCAAACTTTGGACGAATTTTTTGATAGAGTGTGGTGTGTTTTTGTGAGTTTCCTTAGCTTTAGGACCTTTTTATACTTGTTTAAATTTAATTCTTTTGAAGTAACCTTACAAATCCACAAATCATAAAGATGACAAATGACTTGATAAGTTGGCAAACTTAGCACATCTCAAATTCTAAGAATGACAAGTGTCAATGCGTTTGGCAATATTAGCAAATTTCTTAATTATAAAATGACAAGTGTCCTAAAAGTAGCATTTAATTATTTACAAAACTAGCACATGCCTTAAGAGTTGGCAATTTAGTAATTACAATAATAACAAATGTCCTTTAATTTAGCAAATTTAGCATTTGTATTTAAGGGATGATCTGGCCCATCCTTAGTCATTTATTCCTATCGTTATAAAAATTTATTGTTAAATTTTTACGGAATGTTATGAAAACCTAAAAATAGTTGTTGTTTTCTATCTTTTGGTGTTTGATATATATTATTTTCCATGAAAAAAATCTTTTTTACCAAATTTTATTATGATAGTCATTATTTTTTTATGAAATTATCAAGTTTTATATATAAATTGTACTTTTTTCCATTTATTTTTTTATTTGCCAAAATTTTTTATTCGTCAAAACTACAAGAGCTCTAATTTTGAGCTAAATATATGTTTATATTTGAGATGAAATCATGACCAATAAAAAAAACTAATGTCAACCTTTTGTCCGACATGATTTTTTTCATGGACAATGATGATATGATGAGACGGTTTACCACTCATGATTCAATGAATAATTTTGATGTCAGAAACTACCCAAGTAATGCACTAAATAAGTAGAAGTTTATACTAAAAAAGAAATTGCAAGAAATTCAGTGGTGATTTGTGCATGAATATGAAGATAAAACAAAGTTATAAATTTTAATAATGATCCATAATTAGAAAATTTGAAATGATTACAAGATCTTATATTCGTTAAAATTGACAAAAGTGACATGTTACATAAAATCCCAACAAAAGAAAAAAGAAAAAGAAATGAGAAATTCTCAATCCACATGTTTGTTTTCCAATTTTTTATATTTTATGAGTTAAAAATAATCCAATATTTTATGAAATATGAAATTCCAATTTCCTGGAAAATGAATTACCTAGGTCTCTTCAAGGAAAATATTTTCTTTATTTCCTTGGAAAATATGGTCCCGTGACCTAAAGTGAGAAAATATTTTCCATGGAAAAAAGCCAATCAAACAATACAAAATTGAGAATTTAGGTGCAAAACTAGCATTTTCTATAGAAAATTATGGCAATCAGACACACATTTAGAGATTCTGCCTTTTTTGAGTACTCTATTTAAATTTACACATTTGTTTGAAATTAATTATAAATATACTCCTATCCATTATAAATGTACCACCTCTTTTTTTATATTTTTTAATTATTTTTATATTAATTAAATTATTCGTTATTATATTATTACTAGTTTTTTATTTTAATTTATACTGAAATTCATGTATGTGTACATATATTGCTAACAAACCCTAGCCACCATCCCCAGCCCCAACATTCTTCATCACCATTCCTTCCGCTGCCACAGCCACTATAACAACCAATCCTACAGCTTACATCCACTCACCACCTCCAGCAGCAACGCCACCACCATCCTCCACGGTCACCACGCCCATCTGCCATCATGACTGCAAATGGTAACTGTTGCGAACAGTAGTTAGTCGCCGCTTATAGCAACGACTATTGCTATTTGCAGCGGCTCTGCAGCAGTAGCACTGCTATTTGATTTAGCCGTCGGAGCTGTTCCGACTAAATTTTGTTTTAAAAATTTTTCTATGTTACCATTCTCGTTGTGTTAATGATCTCCTTTTTTTCCTTTTCCTTTTTTTTTATTTATATATACCAGTTATGTTACCCCTTTTTTCGTTTATTTTTTTTTTGTTTCTTTTTTCTTTTTTTTAGACTTTTTTTGTTACCATTCCCTTAGTTGTATTTGTTACTATATTCCAGATGGTAACATTCTGTTTTTTGAATGATAACATTTGTTACTGTGATTGTGGTGGCGGTGATTGTTGGCAGTCTGAGTTGAAGTAGTGGCAATGGAAAAAATTCTAAGGAGAGTTAACCTCTTCTTTATGGAGTGGAAAAGTACCATATGACCCCTTGTTATTGGGGGACAGGGGGCTCGCCTCCTCTGGAAGGACTGGTGGCGGTGGTGGCTACAGTGAACTCGAATACTTTTTAATTGAAAAAAATTACCACTTTTAATTATTATTAGTATTATTATTTATACTAATAAATAATAATTAATACTAGTAACGTTAATAAAGAATTGAATTTTAATTAAAATTTGTTTAAGGTATTTTTACAATACAAAATAACATTTTTATAATTACTTTTTAATTAAGGGGCATATTTCAAAACCAGATTACAAAAAGTGGTTTTTATGTAAAGGAACTCTTAAAATATATGCAAAAATTCTGTAAGGATAAATACTTACAGACAAAAATAACAACAAAATTGAAGTGCAACTATTTGGCAACCGTTTATGTTGTTTATAAATTACTATGTTACTTCATTTTATTGCTTATTTTTTTATTTTTGCAAAAGATGAAAAAGGTTTGACTTTTTAAAAAAAGTGAAATCAATGAAATGACATCAAGTGAGAATTTATAAATAATGTTTTTTTTATAAATTGCGAGCTTGTTCTCTAAAGGTTTATCATAACAAAAAAATTATCAAATCAATACCAACAACGTATTTTTCACAGAAAATAAAAATTTCACACTTTCCAATTACTACTTCCATCTCAAAGATGGTCGAGTTTTTCTTTTTCATCGGTCTCAAAATATGGTCCAATTCATTTTTTAAAAGGTAGTTTAAATATTAGTTCTCTGAGATGCCTTAATTTAATATATATATATATATATATTATCAAAGAAATAGAATTATTAAAGTGAAATAATTAATAAATGAAAGAGTATAATAATTAAATGATATTAAAATTTATTTTTCAATACTATTAGATGAACTTTTCGTAATTTATGTGAACAAAATAAGATCTTTTTTTAAGACGAAGGCAATATCTTTTTTGACATTACCACGGCAGGTTCTCCTATAAATTTAAGACTATTATAAAGTTCCCTAAAACAAGCTCAGAGTTGCCAAAGACACATTTATGAAATGACACAAATATCCTCAGTTTGTTCCTATAAAATTTTTTAAAAATTAAACCTTTTCTAGAAATCGGTAAATCACCTCGTGCTCTTCCAATGTACAATCAGACTGCACATTTGCACTGCAGTGAAGTTTTACACTAGTAGCAGTTGAAGCGAACTGAAAGTCACGCAGTAGGATAAAAACAGCACATAAAAATACTTCCAACGTTATCTTTCCCAAGTTCCCACGTAACAAAATATTTGTGAAACGCAGCGTACCTATCCGTTCAGCAAAAGATAAAAAAAAAATGAATTTTAATTAATAACTGTTTATTCTTCGACGTTGCTTTTGCTACGTCCGCCCCTAACATTTGTGCAGGTTGAATGTACTCGTTTCCAGAATTACTCCAGTTTGGTAGGGGATATAACGCTTCCTGATTGAGAAATTCGTCTTCATATCCGGAGTATTCCTGTAAAATTTTGAACATGGCGTCCGATGTCGAGCAACCTGCAGTCCCCCTGGTTAGCGAGATATATCTTCATTTTGATATATTAAAAATATCAAAGTATGATAGTGAATTTGTTGTTTTGGTGATGAAGTTGTTAATTAATCAATTTAGGTTCCGGAGTTATCAGGAGCGGGTGAGGCTGGCAGCGTTAAGGAGCCTCTTCTGAAAAATGCTGAAAAATGATAATCGAGACCAAGATTTTTCTCTGGTCTCGGCAATACTTCCGTGAGTGTTACTAGTTCCAGCTCATTTTTGTGTTTTTTTGAAATTTTTGATCCTTGAGTAGAACGATTTTGTGATTTTTTATTGATTCTGCAAAAAATGGTCCGAATGTGATGATATTAGTTTGATGTTTAAGTTAAACAAAAAAATGAAGTTTATTTTGGATGGATAAATAAACTATGAGACTCAGGTCTGTCTTCTTTATTTGATAATCAATCCTGTTAATATTCTTTGGGTATGACCGCCTCATGATCTTGCCTCTTCTATCCAAAAGATAAGGTGATATATATGTGGTTTTATTTGATGATGACTTCAGGTTTCTGTTCCCTGCTTTTGGAGGACTGCTATATGGGTATGATATTGGAGCCACATCTTCTGCTACTATTTCAATCCAGGTATTGATTGTGATTCTGATCTGTTAGCGTCAGAGGCCTTCAGTTGGGGAAGACAATTTTTCACATGACTTTACGTCTACTGCAACTCATTTTTAAAAATTGCGCACACATTAAACCTTGATAAAAAGTTGAATCTACTGTGCCATGGGGTGTTCCAAGAACATGTGAATACATGTTACTCCTTTCTATTAGGCATCAGCTTTTGCTTGCTTAGATCACATTTTTCAAGTGAATCCTGTCCTTAACATATTAGTCTAGAGCGTTTAATCATCTTTGACAGTTATCAAATTGAAAGAATCATATAACTGGCAACGTTCAAGAAATGATTTGATCACATAGTTATTGCCCTGATACCTTTACACTATTTCTGCTTATTTTAGTTTGGGACCACTTTCCCTACCAAGGGAACAAATATAATTAAAACCTTTTAAAAAGGTCTAGATCCTTTTTATGAAAGTTCTATCCCCTGATCCAACCATACCAATTTGCAGTGAATGACTGATTCAGTGTGGAAATACTTAAGCTTCTGTACAAATGCAAACATTTTGTGAAGATGCTTATTTTTGTCTTCACCTGATGGCATATTACTAATCTTTACAGAAAATAAAGCCCATGTATGTTCTATTTCTATTTCAAAATAGAAATTGGTCAAATCATTGTTATCTACATTATCATGGGACCCACAGATATTAAAAAATTCCCCCTACTTTCTATTCATTCCATTCCTATTTTGAACTTTAGTGAAACTAACATGGGCATGTCGGTTCTGATTGGTGTTTATTAGTCTCCAGGAAGTATTACTCTTCGTATGTAAAACCTTTATTTTTTATTATTTAATTATTGGACAATGCTACATGTACATATTGATTTACAGATGAGTTTACAAATATACGGGATAAAAATATAACTTTATCCTTTTTATTTTATCTCTTTTAGTTTACAACATGGGGATGAACTTGTAATTTCATGCTCTTTCTCTAAGCCCATTTTTAAACCAAAATGTACAAATAGATTTATCCTTATTTATTTAATTTTCTGTTTGGTATTTGATTTGATGTAGTTATTTCAATCAGAAATAGGAAAAGCTTCAGACCTTGTATATGGTGCCCTTCAATCTCCTTTAAGCTCCAACAAAAACACTAGCAGATTTTCAAAAAGTTCCAGCCTTGATGGATATTGTGAATACTAGCTTCAATGCACATTCCTGTGCTACAAGACACTAAGTGACCATAATAGAACTTTATGATCACATCATGTTTGGGGGAAAAATGAAGAAGAAAGAAAAAGAGGACCATGCAATTCGTTAGATAAAGCTAAAAAACCTAAATCCTTCACGCATCGAAGTTCGAGAATGTAAATTTTAGGTGGTTTTTGATGTGCAAGACTGGCCTTAATTGGATATTGCATTCTACCTAATTGAAATTAACTAGATTGCAATTTCTTAACTACATATGTTGGGAAACAAAGAGTTAATCAATTTTAATATTTAAAACTGAAGACATTCGTCATTTTTTCAACAAATTATTTTTGAGAGCTGAAAAATTCAATCTACTTATTGAAAATGTGCATGCAAAACACATGCAGTTGATAAAGCAACATTAATGGTTAGTTTTGAACAATTATATCACAAAAAGATGACTAGCTTATAAATTCTGAACGCCAACAGCAACTGTGTGTGTGAAAAGTGTTCTTCCTGTCTGTCTTTTGATAATCTTCTCATGTTTTTCCTCTTCATTATTGGATGCTTTTACCATTTTAAAGCCATTAGGATGCACATGACTTTAGTTATTTGAACCCAAAAATGTGATAGAAATGTAAAATGTGCAAGTATAACAACCGATTTTCCTGCTCTAACTTGCCTTGGCTTATTTGTATGGTATCAAAAATGCTATTTTATGCACTATTGTTGGATCCCCCACCTATGCACTTAATAAATTTAAGTCACTGGTGGTATGTTAGCTTATATTTTGTTACATCAGGAGGGGATTAAATTGCTTGCTTTGACACACACAAAAAAAAAATAAAAAAAATAAAAAAAAATAAAAAAATAAAAAAATTGGTTGTCAGCTTCTATGAAGGTTGCGATGATTCTTACATAAAAAATGTGAAAAAATAATTTTGCTCTGTGTAAGAGTTATTTACTTTTGACACGGGGAAAACAATGGTCAGCTTCTATTAAGATTGATGATTCTTAAAACTCCTTACCTGGATTACCAGGGTTTGAATACCACATGCCTCTCCCCTCCACTCCCTTTGTACTAAAAGAGGGGGTGGGGGTGGGGGAAGATGATTCTTACATTAAAATCGTGAAAATTAATTTTTTTTTTTGTGTCGAAGTTATTTCTAAGTTTCAAAGTTCTAATTAGTGAATGTTTTGTCTGGAACAGTCGGCCACACTCAGTGGGATTTCTTGGTATAACTTGTCCTCGGTGGAAATTGGCCTTATTGTAAGCTACCTGTCGCCTATATGTTTTTAGACTGTAGCTTTTACTTGGCTGGCTTTCTCCCTGATAAATAACATTTTCCCTGTTTCTTAATGCTGTCTACTGCAGACTAGCGGCTCATTATATGGTGCATTGATAGGTTCAGTTTTGGCATTTAACATTGCTGATTTCCTGGGTTAGTATAACTTATGAATTTTAGTTGTGATACTTGAATTAATAATATAATCTTTCCCTGATTGATGTTTCAATTATACTGATGGTGTAGGAAGAAGAAGGGAGTTGATCCTTTCTTCTGCATTGTACCTCATTGGAGCTCTTTCGACGGCCTTAGCACCTAATTTTGCTGTTTTGGTAATTGGGCGATTTCTTTATGGTATCGGAATTGGATTGGTAAGACACCCAAACGAATTTGCAATTCATGGGGATCACTCATGCATGAGCAAAACGTTTACAGCTTACTGTGATAAAGCTAAATTATACACGACTGTGTCTCATCATTAACACGTAACATGAGCCGTAGTAATTTTTCCACAGGATGATTCTTCCAGTTCAAAGTGAACTCCTTTTGTCTAATAGTTCAAAGAGGCAACATTTATTTAAAATAATTACAGCAAGTTTGGAATTGCAAGTTGGATGTTGATCCTCCTAAACTGCTCTTATGATCTGCGAACTTGTTGCTATTGAAAATTCAGATTGTTGATCATTCTCACGTTTACTTTTCACTGATAGGCAATGCATGCTGCTCCCATGTATATAGCTGAGACAGCTCCAAGTCAGATACGCGGGCAGTTAATTTCTCTTAAAGAATTTTTCATAGTTCTTGGGATGCTGGTAGGTTTCCATGCTCCCTCATTTACTGCCTTCAAATTTTGAATCACATTAACATATTATATCAGCTAAAAGCTGCATACACACCATGATGCAATATGGACATGACAATACTTGATTTCTCACATAAGTAGGGTATTGTCACTTCGGAAGATGTTGATTTAGATTATTTGGAATTTTATATTTATGTATTATGTTTGTATTTTTATACTTTGATATAGGAAATATCACATTACATTTGATGCTTGAGTTCCATGAAGAATCCCTAGATTATCAATATTTAAAACATTTGTAAAAGTTAGGGCCCAGTACATGGCTTGTTGGATACATTTCAAGGACATGTTAAACAAGAGCATGACCCCCAAGTGGTAGTGTATATAGCTTATGGTTTTAGAGTAGTTCGATATTAGAGAATTGTGAGTTCTAATAGCTTAATTATCCTTGTAGCTGGGCTACATAGTTGGTAGCCTTTTGGTTGAGACGGTTTCTGGTTGGCGCTACATGTATGGAGTTATCTAGCCCTCTATCACTTATAATGGGAATTGGAATGTGGTGGCTACCTGCATCTCCCAGATGGATTCTTCTACGTGCCATGCAGGGAAAAGGAAATGCTCAAAGTTTAAGAGAAAATGCCATAACTTGTTTGTGCCGGCTGAGAGGTCCAAGGTTTCCGTGATTCGGCTCCTCGAAAAGTTGATGAAATTCTGTCTGAGCTTTCTCATTTACGTGAAGAACAAGAACCTACAATAGCAGAAGTGTTCCGGGGGAAATGCTTGAAAGCTCTCATAATAGGTGCAGGTGTAGTCTTGTTTCAACAGGTACTCTTCATTTATATTGGGCCTTGCAACAAATATAGAATCATGTGGTTCCCAATTTCAAACATTTCTCACGATTGCTCAATTCATTGCAGATAACCGGGCAACCTAGTGTATTATATTATGCAGCAACAATTTTTCAGGTACCTCTGCTGAATGACTACTGACTGCTGATTCAATTTACTTTGAATATTACACGATTTATCTGAAAACTTCTCATGTATTTGGTCCTTCTAACCTGCTGATGCGTGATAGAGTGCAGGATTTTCTGCTGCATCTGATGCAACAAAAGTCTCAGTACTTCTAGGATTTCTGAAGGTAATATTATGTGGCAAAACTCATAATGTCTATTCTTCGTCTCTGACAAAGCCTTCATGTGTTGATATAAATCCACAGTCAAGAATTTGTTAGTCAAGCCTTGTTTAGTTACTTGTAGTACTTAATCTTTTGCTTTATGATTGTATTTGTTTGAGCTTGTGGAAGCACCTTCCTCCATGAATCCACCTTTAGTTCGGTCTTTTTATTTTCTCTCATAAGTTTGATCTCCATGTTGTGCTGTAGCTGATTATGACTGGAATAGCAGTTCTGGTTGTGGATAGATTAGGGAGAAGACCTCTGCTACTTGGTGGTGTCTCTGGTATGGTAAGTTGTCTTTCCTCACTGAAGCATCATTGATTATTTTTTCCATGAGCATGAGCAAGTTTTCTTATAAATAAAAACCCTCTTTTATCCAATGCATTACATTTCTTTATATATGAAAGACAGCTTAGAACTTAGAAGTTGGAACAGATATCGGAAGTCAAACTCTAATTTCATGCTTTATTTGGAATCTATGCAGGTAATCTCTTTATTTCTTCTGGGGTCTTATTATACTTACCTGGATGATATACCAGCCGTGGCAGTTGTTGCTCTACTGTTATATGTTGGATGTTACCAGGTTTGTGCAATATTTTATATTATTTCTGACCATCACCTTTAGTTGCTTGGATGCTCATCTTTGTTTACTTGTAAGTATGCAAGAGTAAGTAAAGGAAAAATTTTACTGTCCTGAGTAGGACGAAAATTGCTTATATGTGACCTACATGCATATTGTGGCATATATTTGCTACAGGCACCAGGCAAATAAATTGCTTTCCATGAATTCTACAATAAATTTCTTTGGGTCATTTACACAGTTCGATATAACTATTTCCAAATGGATTGCATGGATCCAGTACATGTTACTGCCATTACTTTTTTATGTGAATCATGTAATGTTAACTTTTGGAAAGCATTGTCTTGTAGCTGTCATTTGGTCCCATTGGTTGGTTGATGATTTCTGAGGTTTTCCCCTTGCGTATAAGAGGACGTGGACTAAGTATTGCAGTGCTTGTTAATTTTGGTGCAAATGCTCTGGTGACATTTGCGTTTTCACCTCTGAAGGTGAGAATTTCTTTGAATCTTTTAAACTCCCAGCAGTTTTTAATGTGAAACCCTACACTTGTTCAACAAAGCTGCATTAACTATTTTGGTTAGGAAGTTGGACTGCCTGGAAAGTATTTGGAGAAACAGATGTGCCACTTTCCTCAAAAGGAAATTTTCGTGCTTGAAATTATGAAATATGTCCCTTGTGTTCTTTATGCTGTCCCACCCCTAGTTAATCTACTGAGTACTGGTGAAAGTAAGGCATTATCTAAAATTATATTTTTAAAACATTATGTTTAAGCGAAAGCGGTGAGTGGTGAGATGGTGATTGCTTCCTTGAGTAGAATTAAGCTAGAAAACTCTTGACGTGTCACTAACGCACACAAGGGACTCAGACTCTCGGATACATTTTATTTAGATGGTTATCACATATAGAATCAAGGACACTACCAGTGAGCAATGGTACTAGAATCTTATTCAGTGAATTGCTGAATAATTTATTGGAAGTGTGATGGTAGAACTCTATATACTGTGGCAAGATTCAGATACAATGCGTGCTGCTCATCGGAAGGTTAATAATTAAAGGGGTTTCAGTTACATTGATACTCTGAATATGGAATAAACACAATTGTCAAAATTCATCCTGCATATTTATACCTTGTATTTTGCCAGTGTCCTTTACCCTAATTTCTACATTCGGTTCTAGATACAAAGGATAAAGATTTGATCTTGTTTGGTGATACCTGTGACATTAGATGAAACAAATTTTAATTTGTAAATTTCGTTATTTACAATGGTTTCTCCACTTCTTTGATATATTTAATATATTCTTCTATGACGGTTTATTTCAACCTTAATCTTTATAAGTAACATCATATTTGCACAAGTTCCCAACTGATTGCACATTTCCTTCTGAATGCAGGAGTTGTTGGGTGCCGGAATTTTATTTTACATTTTCGGGGTGATAGCTGTGTTGTCTCTTGTCTTCATCTTTTTCATTGTACCAGAGACAAAAGGGCTTTCTTTGGAAGAGATTGAGGCCAAACTCCTCTAGGTTTCATGTTATCCATTGATGCAACAAAAACAAATACACTGGCAACGTCTCCCCCATACTTATAGGATTGAGATCAACGTGCACAGGTCCATGGCTTTGTTGGCTACTTGAATCTTATACCCCACGAACTCTGTACCATAACGTGCAAAATGTGAATCAGTTTACCTCCTATTTTGAGCAGCAACTTGTTATTGTATATTTCATGGTAACATGTATAATGTATAACCATTAGTGGTTCGACATTGTGCTTATTCTTGTGATTTTCTCCCCTTGAGATCTCTACCTATCACAGAGCCAAAAGGAACGAGATAGCGATGATTTTTGAAGGTTAAAGATAATTTTTTAGATATTAGTTTTGAATTTGGTGATGAGATTGGTGATTTTTAGGTTCCGTAATTTTGGGGCCTCTTCCCAGTTACAGGCTACTTCTAGAAAATTATTTTTCCACACACACTACAAAATTTACGGTCATAAAATTATTTTTTGTTCAAATGGTATAACCCTTTTAAAAAATATCAACACCATAAACCATTAATGTGGATAAAGAAGAATGTATATACTTCACAGTATTTCAACCAAAGAAGTCTTAGGGGCTGTCTGGACTTTTTTATTTTTTTCATTTATAAATTCACTTGTCATGATTTGACTGTTGATTTTATAACTATTTAATAATCACTACACATTTCAAACTTCAACTAAATCTTCACTATTCATTACTTATTTCCACTCATTATAAATTTTCTTTATAAATTACAAAAAATGAAGAGCTTCAAACAAGCTCTTAATAGAATCATATAATTACACAATGACTTTACATGATTTTAGGGGCTTGATAATTTCAACAATTTTGCTGTGATGGCCGGGGAGGTCTACTCCCGCGAAACATATAGCGAGGGAGGTATGCTCTGCGAATTTTTTTATTTTATTTATTTATTTATTATTTTTTTGTTATCGTACCCTGCCTTGTGTAGTTGTGTACTGCCAAATTTCCGGCAGGGCAGGGTTGAACAGGTTCGGCCATTCGGGTTGGATCGGGAGAAACTCCCACTCCACTTGCTGCTTTGTTTAAATATATATATTTTTTTAATTTAATATTTTCAGCTCATTTCTGACATATTTGCAATATCTATCTATTTGGTATCATTTATAATTTGATCCATTTATAATGTATTTTAAATTTTTAAGGCTTGTCAAATTCTATAATTTACATTTTACAAATCTATTATATCAAATAACAACTTTTCACTTCTCAATAAATTTTAACCAATCAAATTAAACCACATTTCTCAAAAATTTAAATTTCAAAATATATTATAAACTAATCTAGTTATAAACGATAGCAAATAGACAGTATATTTCCCCCCTTTCAATATAGATATGTCAATTTCGATTTGATTTGCCCTCTCTAACTTTTGCTTTGCACTTGTTTGATTTGCATTGTAGGAATCAAATTATAATTTAATATTTTCAGCGCATTTCTGACATTTTTGCAATATATATCCGTTTGGTATCATTTATAATTAGGTTGATTTATAATATATTTTAAATTTTAAAATTTTAAGACATTTGTCAAATTCTACAATTGACATTTTACATATCCATCACATCAAATAATAACTTTCACTTCTCAAAAAAATTTAACCAACTAAATAAGCCACATGTTCCAATAATTTTAATTTCAAAATATATTATAAATTAATCTAATTATAAACGATACCAAATGGACCCGTTTGATAGGATATTTTCCCCCCTTTCAATACAGATATGTCAATTTTGATTTGATTTGCCCTCTCTAACTTTTGCTTTGTGCTTGTTTGATTCGCATTATTGGAATCAAATTATAATGCGAAGTTGTAATTAGTTGAAATGAGCGGTGGATTTTTAATTGAAATGTGAATTGTGTAATAATAATTGAATAATTGTCGAATCAGTAGTGAATTATAGCGTGAAAGGAAATTTCATTTTCTCTATCTTTGTGTGTCTTTTCTTAAGGCCAACTCGTCTCACAACTATCTCATTCTTTCTCATCCTATATCACGTCTACATATCTAAGACCTACATATATTGCACAAATTTTCATCCCTTTTTATTTTTAATTTTTTAAAATTTTTGAGGGGATTTTTTTATTTTTTTTAAACGGGACAAATTTTCACTATTCAACCCCATGACAGGGTTTAGATCGGAAGAGAAAAGAAAGAGGTCCAATTTGGAGAGAGGAAGAGAAGAAAAGGCCTTTGGCATAAATTCTGATTCCCGTGTTCATTCATTCATTATTAAACACAAAAAGGGCAAGATTTTCTCTCTCTAGGGCTTGACTGAGAACAATGGCGATGTTCGGGAAAAGACAGGGCATGGCAATGGCGACAAACTTCATGAAATCCCTAGCAATCCAACGATCTTCCCCTCTGCCTTCCAGTTCTCGATGTATAAGTAACGCTGTTAGCAGCGAGGTTACAACCTCCCACACTGCCAAATGGATGCAGGTTCTCTTTCTTTGTTTCTCTCCATAGACACATATGTATTGTGTATGTATATACGCGCATATCAAACTTCTCATTTCATTGTTTATTATCTGGAAATAATAAGGATCACCGGATCAGTATTGTTTCTTTACCTTGATTTCGGAGTCAGATTATTTTCAGAAATCTGTAGTTGAGTCTTTTGCTGACTTCTTTTTTAATTTTGTGATTCTAGCATTGCTTTATTCAGGGAGAGGGAGGGTGGGGATGGATGAAAGATTTAAGAAAATTCATTTGTCATCAAATGCATCCCACTAGTAGATCTCAATTTTCTGAATTTTGAATTTTTTCTACTAAAGAAGTTAAATTGTGTGTTTAAGAGTTAAGTTGGGGGAGGTTTTTGCTGGAGAAGAATATTTATCATTTTTTATTTTATTTTATTTTTTTGGAGAAAATGTGATTAGGTGAAATTATCATATGCATAGAATGTGTGGTGAGAAGGGAAAAAATGATTTCTTAAAGAAGTCATTTCCATACAAATCATAGGTCTGAGATAACATGGTATGGTATTGTAGATGTGATCTTAATTGCTAAAAAGAATGTCATGTTCATACATAGTAAAATCTTATGTGGGATATAGTATTTGCACCATTGACTCCAGTAGTCTGAAAGGACATTTTCCGGTGGAAATTATTTATAAAAACCAGCTAGATAGCTACTTTTGAGGTTCTTCTGTTGATCACTTTGGGCAATCTTATATGTTATTGTATTATTCACCATGCCATGTATAAATTCAGCTATAAACATGAGTCTGAAGCGGAAATATTGGATGCTAAACTATGTTTTTGAAATTGCTAGTAACGCGTGTTAATTGAGTGAGTCACTTCAGCAAACTTATCCATTAACTACTATTATGTGTTTGAGGTAGATGACTTAACATGTGAGGAACTCCCTGTGGTGTTTCCGATCTACTTATTCTGTGCTTCCATTTAGAATATGTGTAACATCATCAAAAATTTCAAACAAGGCAATTGGCAAGAAAGTTAATCCTGTCGACTATAGTTAATAGAGCCAAATGCTAGCAAGCAAAAGGACTTCTAATGCTTTGGTACAAATGTTTTATTAGATCGGGGCATTAGAGGAAAAATGTAGATACCAACTTAAATTTTTTGATAGACTAATGATAAGTTTGCATTATGCTAAAGAATTCAAGCTATTATGAATGGGCTTTGAAGATCTGTGGGTTATTCTAATTTGCACTAGTGGGAGCTTTCCTCTGTCCAGGTCCTTTTAGGATCCTAGCCGGTTCTGAGTACCAATTCTTCTTCACTGCTTACGCCATGAACAATAATATTATCCAAATGTTTTAGTTACAGGGGAGGATACCAACTTGTTTTCAAGAACCCACTGCAATTTGATGCATTGTTTTACACAAAATATTTGTTGCGGGTCAGCTTGTGATGCATATATATCATCATGAATAATTTGGATTGCCTATTCATGATTGCTTAGGCAGATTAGAATTTTGAGGCCTATATTTTATTGATCTATATTGTTAGTTAATATTATGTTTAGAGAGTTTGTACAGTGTGGATGTAGGTAGGAATTTAAATGGGTTTAAAATTCAAATTTTGTATGGGTGTCGATATTTGATTGTGCCATGTGGAGGTAATGATTAAAATGATGTAAGAGTTCATGTCGAATCAAATATGTGGTTAAATGTGGTGTTGCCATGTGTCCAAAAGTTGAAATTTAAATTGGTTGATAAATTCGAGGTAGTTTTAATTTTTAGCCAAACATGGTGCTTAAGATTGAAGAGTGTAATCCAAATAGAACAATTAAAAAATGAGACAAGTACACTATTAACTCCTGTGAAGTAGTAGTGTAAAATTATAAACTGATTAAAATTAAATACATTGGAAGGTAAGGATCATATTATCACGACTAGTGAATAGATTTGAAGATGGTTTAGTAGACCTAATAGATCTTTATACAATTTATTGTAGAAGCTAATAGCTTAATGGTTCAGATATTAAAATCTTTCAGTAAGTCTAGTAATGAACATAATGAATGAGAGATAAGTAATTCAGCTAGTCAACTCTATCTCAGATTATTTTCCTTTTTCTATTTTATTTATAATAATTAAATTATGCCCTCAGTAAACTATATTCCTGTTTGCACCTTAAATTGGAGCAGTAAATTTTAATAATTAAGTGATTATTTAGTCAAATAAAAGTAACGTTGTGACGAATCTTGTAGAATCTATAATGATATGTTTGGCATGCAACCGATTCCATAGAATCAGACCATATTGCCTTTTTTCATGTAGCCTTTATTGCAAGTTGGTATCTGTTTGGTCTGTTACTCAATAAGCCTAGACTGAACAATCCTGTGCCTACCATAGGTGTTGCTTTATCATTTATTCTTTCCTTCGACATAGAAGTTCTGTGAACACCATCAAAATCTCATTTAGAACAATTTGAAAGCATTATCACATTACTGCTATAGAGTTTAAAATAGCAAGCTGAAGGATTTACAATGCATCATGGTAATATTCTTTTTCCATCCATTGGAGAAAAATTATGTAAGAAAGTAACGGAATTTTTTTGTCCAACTGTTCAATAAATTTATTTATGTTTTTAAACAGAGCACATTTATCTCAAAATGAGCTTGTAGATACTTGTAGTTATTCTGATATGTGCTACTGGCGATTTTTCTCTGATATAATTCTGTATTTAAATCCTAAGTCTAGCTTTGCGATTCCTTCCAAAGCTTAGTGTGCCTGGCGTCTAAAACATTCACGGGGTGTGTGGTTTTGATTTCATGGGAATATGTGAGAACTAATTTTTTGTTCTGGGGGATTTGTGGTTTAAAAGTAATAGGGGAAATGTGAAAAATGATTTTTTAAGAAATATGTGGGTGAGAATGGAAGTTGGAAAATTTTGATTCTCCAAGAATCAATATCACACATAGCCTAGTTGAAACAACAAATATGAACAATTAGTTCATAATTAGGCAAATTAAGGAGATAACTTTCTGACTCATCTTGTGTATGTCATTAAGTGTGTCGGAACCACAATATGCCATTTAGTGAGCTGGAACCACAATACTCATAAATCTGCTTCTTTTCATGTGAGAATTGGGTATCAATTCTAGCAAGTACTTGGGCCAGGCGAGAAACTCAGTAGTTTCTTTCTACAGTTAACTCAGCTTAACTTGCTACATATAGTTTACAGTGCATTTCTATTTGTTTGGGACAATTGACTATTTGAAATGGTTATGGCCTACTTTACCAGCTTTTCCATGGGGAGATATCCCTGGAGTTGAGTTGCATGCTGTTAATATTCTTTTCTGAAACTTCGATAGGATACAAGCAAAAAATCTCCAATGGAATTAATCAATGAAGTTCCACCCATCAAAGTTGAAGGTCGGATTGTTGCTTGTGAAGGAGGTTAGTTTGCATGACATCACGTTCCTAATTTTTATCATTGAGCGAAACCTGTCATTTGTTTTTCACACATCACCTCATTCAATTAGGCTACCATCTCTTTATCATATGACCTGTATTTTCTCACATTTTCTTTTCTTCCTCTTGAGAGCAGATTCGAATCCTGCTCTTGGGCATCCAATCGAATTCATATGCCTGGACCTGGACGAGCCGGCTGTATGCAAGTACTGTGGTTTACGTTACGTGCAGGATCATCATCACTAGGAAACCAGTGGTGCTATAATAATTGTTGCCATAATTTAAGTGATTAAAATGGTTTCTGTGACAATTGGTTTTTAGATGTATCTCAGACGATTTTGTGAATTTGTTGCTTCGACCGGTCTCAAGTCAGTGAAATAAGGGTTCATTGTGTTGCTCCCCCCCGCCCCCCAACCGTCGGCCATGCTATGTATTTGATAACACCAAATTATCTAAATAGATGTAATTTTCACATGTCCATTTGGCCTGTGTGGCATGGTACCAATTTGAGGTATTTTTGGTTTCCAGTATTGAAATGGAACGGAATGTACGGTTCGATACAGTTGTGAAATGAGTTATTTTTTAATCTCTTTCTTGAAATTCTAATTCATATGAGAAAATACTTAATGCAATTGTTTATGTGCAAAATCAATCACAAAGTTATCTGACTTGAAAGTCCGTAAAAATGATTTAACACCATATATGGTGCTATACATATGGTGTTATATCGGGACTATGAAAGTCTGAGTTTGGATATGGAAATAGAGATAGTTTCTTTATAGAAATTGCTTCATGATATGGCTGAGTGGTGTTGACACGTAGCAATGGAGAGAATTGTTTTTTATTGGGTAACAATATCAGTTAAGGTCGGTTCGTTAAAGACTCTGTCTAGTATTAAGATCAGTTCCACTCTTGTGGTAAATCGCTAAAATTTAAAGCGGGAAAAAAAACCGGGGGAAAAAATACTAGAAATGTATGTCCTAAGAAAGTTGGATCCATGAATAACTCTGTAATAACTCTTGTGGTAGATCGCTAAAACAAATTAAAAGAAGATTACTAGAAATGTAATATCTAACAAAGTTGCTGTTGTGGCCAGTCATTCTACGTTTACAGAGATGGGATAGGTTGGCTATAGGTATTCAGAGTTTAGACCAAGGCCTCATAAAACAATCTACAAACGGTGTATATCGTAACTAATTTATATTTTAAAAAAATGACACTTTTATGAAGTTGTATGGTGAGGCTCACTCCCTATGAATTGAGAGGTGTACAGGCGCGTAAAATAACAGCAGATCGGAAGAGCATAGGTATATATCAACATTGCCTTCTGATATGTAGGTTCATTTCTTGTACTTAAATATCATGCTCAGTATATCTCTTTAGGTCGATGAACATTCACGCGGCTCGTGTTTGCTTTGTCTAGAGCATCAAATCACCATACTCTTAAGAAGTGAAATATAAATGCAGAACATAGAAAGTTTCTTTACAAACTGGTATACGAATTGAAGCAAGCAGTAAAGTATTAACAGAAGACATTACAAATGATCCCCTTCGAAAATCTGTTAACCTAAGAAGAAGTATTTCATTTCAACTAAACTAATATGAGACCTAAGTCAGTGAAAGGGCTTTAAATTTAAACCATCTTAGGGGAACTGAAAGCCGCCTCCTGTAATCTCTGAGGCGGCGCCACCGCCCGTAGGTGGATTAACGGCAACCCAAAGTAAAGAGAGAGTAATGGCAATGAGACCAGACCAGACAAAGACAATTGTTGGTGTCTTTCCTCTTTTTCCCATTAACCCTTTGGCAAATGGATACAAATGAGCCAAGACCCAGAAACTAAAGAAAGCTCCACCAATGAACTTGCTCCATTGAGGTACTGAGCTATATACAGTTCTTGAGAATGCAACTACCATTGCAATGATGTTAACCATCCCGATAACGATAGGTGGGATCATCAAAGAAGTCCATTTCACTAAGTAAAGATCAGCATAGATATCTTCATTGTCATCTCCTGCGGATTTTGAAGTGAGTGTGAAAGAAATTTCGATTCCTGCAATCACTTTGAGAAGACCTTGTATCACTGCAGCAAAGTGAGCACTAGTTCCTGAAATGAGCCAAAATTGTTCATTCCTCCACCATTCTTCCAGTCCTACACCGGACCATCTCACTTCCAAGATAGCCAATCCAATCAGGCAAATCGACATTATCAGAAGGTAGACCAGGAAAGCAACATTTACGTTCTTTACAATGAAGTGGCCTGATAAGAGCGATAGCGCAGGGAGGAAGCAGTAGACGATCAAGAAAAGGGATGTGAAAGGATATACACCAGACAGAGAGGTAAGACAAGCGCTGGAGGAACTTGAGTTTTTTTGATGCCAACAAAGCGTTGTTTCTAGAGAAGAAAATCTCTACAGACCCAGTTGCCCACCGGAGCACCTGATGGAGTCTATCTGTTAGATTGATTGGAGCTGATCCTCGGAACGCATCTCGCTTGGTTAGGCAGTAGACTGACCGCCATCCACGGTTATGCATACGGTACCCTGTCACTACATCTTCTGTCACTGAACCATAAATCCAACCAACACGGTCGCCCCACTCAGTTTTGTCCTCGTACCTGCCAGGAAACAATGTTCAATAACAAGTTATTAAGCAAGATCTGTATTTTTTTTTGTTAGAAAATCGAATGAATGAACGCAGATAGATAGAAAGACTTTACCAACAAGAAATCACAGAGACAGCTTCAGCTACTGTGGTTGCATCAAGGGGTTCTCTGGGGACCCTGAGAATGCCTGGAGGTCGTCCATACTTGACAGCCGGATGATCAGCAATAGGACGGCCTTGGAATTCAGAATCGGAATAGACTCAGACAGCATAGTAGAATTCCCAAAACGCTTGGGTAATAAATTGACATCAAGATCAGGATCAAAATCCGAGGCTTTCAGAGCTTGTGCTTCTGTAGCCTTTGAGGTATTATCACTTGAGGTCTTATCACCTTTCGGGGGTTCAAACCCATAAAGAGCAAATCTACGAAACATGCATCCTGTTCCCACATAAAACGGACCCTGAAGTCCATCAAGCGCACGCATATTACCATCAAAAAACACCGTGTTATGATTGGCATAACGATCAGATGGATCAATGCCTTCGAACCGTTGGGGAAACTGAATGTAGCAAATGTCTTCGCCCCCCCTGTCCATCATGAAGCACATCCCTTCGCGGGGAGCCTTGCAATTGTAAATATAGTGATCACAATCAAGATTGAGTATAAATGGACCATTCGAAAGTATAGCAGATGCCCGGACAAGTGCATTCATTGCACCAGCTTTCTTGTTATGATCATAGCCAGGACGCTTCTCACGCGAAACATATACAAACATGGGGAGACGTATGTCCACATCTGAGAAGTCCAGAAGCTTGTCTTCTGATCCTCCAATTAGTGGGTCACTGCTCGGGGGCTTCAACATTACCTGCAAGTAACCATGTATATGTTAGAAAGATAAAGTACTAGCTCACCTATCAAAGGACAAAGGCCTGACTGATTCAAATGGAATGCTTTATACCTGCAGAATGCCAGCGTGATCTCCTTTGGCGTGCTCCCTAGCGGAAACTGCCCAACTACCGGGCCAGTGGGTACCATCGGCCATCCAAGTAGCCTTATGAACCTTGATTGACTCCATAGGGTCACCCCCATTTTCTCTCATACTCTTTAATTTTTTCATCTCTTCCCTGGCATTGAATGCATCAGATCTTCTCCTTATCGAATCAGGCAATCCATTTATCCTCACCTTAAATTCATCGTATTCCCTCTTAACTCTCCGCCTATCTTTAACAAAATCTGGCCTTTTCTTGTTCTTAGATCGGATCACCTTTCAGAGTGAAGTAGGTTTCAGGATTTCTGGGTTCTATATCATGTTTCCTGCAGAAAGGAACCCAAAGATCAGCAAAACTTGCAGCCTCGGCCATGGCCTCAAAAGTGAGAAGCGCCCCACCATCATCCGAAATATAGCAAGCAACTTTCTCAACAGGGTAGTCAACAGCTAAGATCGACAAGATAGTGTTGGCAGTGGTGAGTGGTGGTTCTTTTTCAGGATCAGCGGTTGACACAAAAAAATCTATTCCAGGGAGGTCGGAAACTCCCGTTGGGTTGGAAGAAGAAGGTGCATCAAACTTATCGCTCAAAAGCTCTAAATCTGTAGACCGAGTAACTGGATGCACCTTAGGAACCTGATCGAGAATCCAAGAAAAGGCGAACCATATTTCACATATAATTGACATCAACCACAGCCATATAGCTTCGTTGTTTGGATTTCGTACCCTCCATGTCAAGAAGAAGCCGAGTATAATCAACCGAGCAGCAACAAGCAGCCTGCAATTTCACATTGGTTATTTACTTATTAACTAGATTTTGTTTCAAACTAAAGAATTCGTCTTCTTCGTCGATACCTGTAAGGGCTGATGATGCTATTATCGATAGGCAGTTCTCGGCTGAGGGGCCTCCATGGTTTATCTGATGAATCGGGCATGCCGTTATGCACTCCATCCCCTTCGTCTCCATAATCATCTTGAGGCCAATAGGCATTCCCATATCCATAAGTACCCTGAGTTTCAAATAGCCACTTATTGTGATCAAATTCTCCATTTTGATTCCTCTTCATCATAGACATACGCCGGTCTCCTTTTGGATCATCTGGGGCAGGAAGTGATAGAGCCCCATTGGAAAAATCCGGTACATCATCAAAATCAAG
>CAVNYN010271179.1:0-15424 GCA_963692815.1 Nyctanthes arbor-tristis
ATCTACACCATTGCCTACACTCTTTCCCACACGACGCTCTTCCGATCTTGGGAGGATGCTTCTTTTTGATGCACTTTCTGCCCGAATTTGTGTTGCATGTTCTACAAGAATTCTTTTATTCTTCCTCAAATTGGGATTTTTCCATATGGAGTTTCATATGATTTACATACCAGTTGTCCTAACCAAGACCAGAGTGAATTCGTGTTGCATGTTCTGCAAGAATTCTTTTATTCTTCCCCAAGGATATTATTGGGGGCCTCGAGGCCTGGTCTCATGACGTGGATTCCAAGTTCCCAACTTATTAATTTGATGGTTGCCTTTCGTTCGGTTAATGTGAATCTAAATGCTGATGTTTTGACATATTGTTCTTCTAAAGCAGTTACTCCATGGATTTTGACAGTTTGTTTTAACTTTTAACCGAGTATGTTTTTTCTTTTCATTTCAATTTCATCAAATATAATTGCTATCTTCTTTTAAAGTATAATTACAAACTTTGTTGTAGCAGTTCAAGTGTGCATCGATATATATCCAATTCAAATATAGCGCAAATAAATCGATAATATATCGACAATACTAACACCTATATAGAGGGCAACAAACTATAGTAATATTTAGAAAACTCTCGAAGAAAAGGAAATCAAACCAAAAGCCTCTAAGTTGCAAGGCTTCAACCATAACACCTTAATCAAACGGGCTAAGGGCTCATTGGTTTAATCGAGGAGTATGCAACACATGCGATGTAACGCTTTTAAATTTATTACCTTATTTTCTCGTATAGATCGGATGTTTAATAATAGCAGAAGCATTTGAGAAATAAATCTCGATTCAAAATCTGAAGGCGAGACTTTACAAATACAAGTCAAACACACTATTATATATAATATCAAATTATTATAACTTTACAATAACTATTGCGGTCACCCAGAATGAAACATCGGTCATACACTGAAATCTCGATCACATACATGTATCTTTTTCATCATTGGAACGATCAGGCCACAAAACTCTTAATTTAACGCCTACAAGATTGTTAAAGGGAAAGGGAAAGAGAGATGAGTATAAAGTACTCAGTGAATAACGTGTATTGGCTTATGACGAAATGCAAGAAAGACTATAATACCACAAAGGAAACCACTTATATGCACTAGTCAGGCCACCACTAGCTTAACCTCTACCCGTACGCATAAGACACAAAGATTCAATGATTTGAAATGACGAAGATCAGTTAATATGATCATAATACCACAAAGATTACCACAAAGCAAGGCAAACGGGTAAACATCGCCACTAGTGATATCCAAAGACAAGAAACAGTTATTTACTCAAAATGAGTGTGCACACTGAGGTATCAAGTGCCAAAACAATTATTTACTCAAAACAAGTGTGCACACTGAGGTATCAAATGCTAAAGTAATACAATAACAGCATGAAAAACAAGTACACACAATCAAGTATCGAATATCAAAGAGATTTAAGGAAAGCATGAGTTTCAAAGAAGGAGAGCTAAGCACCTGTTACTCACCTTTTGATTTTCAAAAGATGACTTGAATAATTCTAATGTAGAAAAGTGTCTCGCTATTCCCCAATCAAAACTATTTTTCAAGTTAGAATATTTCTATATATGGTAAGGGTACTTTTTCAAGTGAAAAACTAAGTCTTTAGTGGGTTTTTAGGGTTGTTTTCCGCCCAACGATATCTTTGGACGAATTAGGATGTTTTGGGATAGAGAAAGGATGGTTTGGCGGTTTGGAGAACTTTGAGGACCCATTTGACTTATTTATAATAGTTAGGATTTAGTTGTTTTTAATAAATCTTTGAGTTCCGCCAATTATAGATTGACACGTAACACGATTTGGTGCCGTAAACACCAGGCAGCGATGTGGCTTAACGGGGTTCACACGTTATTGCGTAAGAAATCTTTGTATTCTGTATTATCTTGTAATTAAGTTACTATATTTTGATTTATGTTAATCAAGAATCACATTCTTTCTTTGATTGTCATTTGAGCGACAATCTGAAGATCTTTCAATGTAATTCAAGCAATTATTCCATTATCGTAAAAAATTAATGATCACATAGTATAATTGAGAGTTAAATTCTTACTGGATATTACAATCTACCCCCTTAAATGAATTTCGTTCTCTAAATTCGCTAAGCAATGTGGTGATAACTATTATTTTCAAAAGCACAGTACGCAATTGGATAAATTACTTCCGTTGTGCACTCTCATTTCCTTAGGATTAGGTGTACATAAAATCACAAAAATATAGTTGACCAAGTATTCAAAATCTAATCACTCAAAATGACATGTAAACTTCATAAAATGGGTTGAAGAAAAACCAACAAGGTTTGTTTTTGGTGCCAAATAACCAAAATAAATCATTTTGATTAAAATAACAATCAATTATGTTAAAGAAATAGACTTTGAGGGTTAAAAGAACATAAAATAAGCCTTTTGGTCAATCTAAAACAAAGTAGGAAATTTAGGGACTTGAGTGAAATTTTTGAAAAAATTTGTTTTGGGTAGCATACGGCCCACTGTGCGGTCTCATGGTAGCACCGACATAAGTCCAAAAAATCTATTGCAAGCCGGTAAGCCGTGAAATGCATTCCACGGTCCACCGCGGGCACCATGCGGCCGCATAGATCATCTCTGTTGCTGCACGGTGACTTCTTTCCCTTTTTTTCATGGCAATTGTTGATCTTTTAAGATCCAATCTTTTATGATAATAGTATCATCAATGTCAAATTTAATTTATTATCGATTTATTATCTATTCTCTATTATTATTATTATTATTATTATTATTATTATTATTATTATTATTATTATTATTATTATTATTATTATTATTATTATATCATTGAGTAACGCTATTAATCGTCAGCAGTGATTCGTGATCACCGTCATTATTAAGTGGCATTAAATGATAAGTCCAATATAATCCACTATCTTGTAACTCAAAATCCTTGTACAAATTGGATTTTCTCCATTTTCCAATATATACTTAACAAATTGACGATGCACATTGTGCAATAGAAAGAGACTCTAGATTAGCAGCTTGTTACTCTTTTTGATCTAATTAGTTTCAATAACTCAACAATGATCAATTTAGCACGCATCCTCACTCATTAAGTGTTAATATACTCACCACTGATTATAGATAGATATGTGACAGCAATATTGAATATTCTTTTTTTTTTCCTTTTTTTTTTTTGGTTGGTTGGGGGGATACAAACTAGTTTTTGGGCTAGGTGTTATTTTAGCGGCTAGACAAACACATGGTGTGGACTTAGCGCTAGACATGCCAATTTTCTAGAGAATCAACGCGATTTCTTTTTAAAGAGTTTTGCATGCTACATGGTAACACTTATATTAAGTAAAAAATACTGAACCTTAGTGTTTTGTATAAGTTGTGAAAAGTGATAAGCACGTGGGCTTTGTAATAGAGCCCGCGTTGACTCTATAGAAAAATTGGCAAAACGAGAAATAAGCTCAAAATTGTGGCAAGACAGGTATTTTTGACCTCTTTGAGAGAGGAATATTTGAACTAAAAAATAAAACCTAAAAATTTCACCTTGATACATGCATAAATCAAAGCAAGCATGTTTCTCTACTCTTGCATCCATATTCCACATGAGAAGAATATGGTTGTTCACATGGTCGTCTCAAGTGCTTTGTTTTCTTCCTTTTGTAGCTCACTAATTTGTTGTATCCCATTGTTGTTCGGATCGGCCATCGAGTGAGAATTTGTGAAATGAAATGAGATTGTTTACTTTAAGAAAAAAGAAACCAAAAAAAAAAAATGGAACTTTTAGCGATATTATAACACTTCTTGAAAATGCTGCCACGACATATCTCGTCCCGTGTGAATGTATACAAATATGTGAATTTGAAAATTTGTGCCTTTCCATTGATTGATAACATCAAACAGCTTTGATTTTTTTATGAACTTTTCCTTTGAAAACAATAACATCAAATACCTTGGGGCATGCATTAAAATGGACCTGAAAGCGAGTAAAGAATTTGGTTTCAAGAAAAGCAGTGTAAAAATACCAAAAAACATGAAGTACGAAAGATGATCCATAACGACTTTACAGACTTGAGAACAACCAGATTATTTATACTACAATACAATATTCATATCATATCATATATGACAAAAAATTGCATCAGCTGTTCAACTTGTGATGCATCAAGCCACAACTGAAAATTCAATCGAAAATAATTCCATCAAAATTCACAAAAAGAAGGGGGTGGAATCTCAATAACAAGAGCCTATGAAGGTGGAGGAGCATTGAAACCCAAGAAAGGCCGCTGTCCGCCGGAATCATGCATTGTATCCTTCAATTTGTGAAACCCATTCTTATAAACTCCAAATCCGAACACAAATCCGATGGCTATCACCAATAATATCAGACATGTGCACAGGAAACAAACCCTCGTCCCACAACACATTCTTGATCCGACACTTTAACTTTTCACAATTCTGCCTTTCCAATCCTTTATTATCCTCAAAAAAAGAAAAAGAAAAAGAAAAAGAAAAAAGGAAGAAGAATTTTGGATCTGGGATCAAGATCTTGGAGTGATCAGAGACATGGGTATTATTATTCTTATTAATTGCATTGCTTCCCTTGGAGGGTGGGGTGGTTGGGGTGGGTGGGTGGAGTGGAGTGGGTAGCGGTTATGAAGTTCTTGAAGCGGTTATTCCACGCAGTGCGTCCAGTAAGGTAATAAAGAGATGCTAAAGTTGGTGTCCTTTCAGTTTCTTTTTCATTTTTTTAAAGTAAAAGCAAAAAAAAAGGAGTTGGATAGATTATTTTTCTTTTTCATTCTTTTTTAGTTTCCAACTTGAGTTATCTCACATATAAATTGTTAAATTATCACCCGTCAAATGTTTATTTTACTAGTGATCAAAACTATAGTGTATGAGTACTGTAAAAAAAATAATAAAATGCTATTAAAGAAAATGAATAGATAAAATTCCATGGTATGCTAGATATTTTAGTGTCACGTAACACTGAAGTTCTATATCAAAGAGGCTCTCAACCGGTAGAGTCGTCGAAATTTGAGGTCGGTCGACTTGAGTCGACTCAAAATTTAGGCTGCCCAGACAAAATCAGCCTAAATAAAACACACAACACACTTTTTGTACATCTAATTATGATGGAATGAAATGAACCTCACGTGTTACACAAGTACACGGATAACATTATAGTCCTAAAAGGAAAATAAAGCTGAATAACAAGGCTTTTAATAGCAACAGCTCAAGGTTCCATTGACTCGTCTGAGAATATCTAACACTGTCCAAAGCAGCTGCACCAATGTAAAAATTGATTGAATCTTAAACCAGAGAAAGTAACAAAATTTTTATGATATACACTTCATATGTAATATAATCTTTACAAGGTGGGAAAAAAAACATCAAAAAAAAAAAAAAAAAAAAAGAAAGAAAGAAAATTTCTTGCTACACGAATCCGTTGGGTCTTTCTCCACTCTTAGCAGATCTCTTCTGTACATCTGCATCATAATGTGCAAAGGCAGCGTCTAAAGCCTGCATCAAATAAGTTGTGTCCGTAAACTATGGCCGCTGGCAAATCAAAAGTTTTGAGATGGCACTGAGAATCAAAGAACGTATGACATTTTCCTCTATGTGCACTATTCTACTTTTGAACGGTCCAAAATTCTACCATTTCCAAATATATTATCCTTGTCCCTTGTAGCAGGTGCAAAAACATTGCCATATGACTAAACTGAGCCAAGGCACTAGGAAGAACCTGAAGCATTGGATGGACAAGCAATGAAACTTGATGCCGGAAATCTGACTGCACGGATTCCTTAATTTCCTGGAATGAGATAAAAGAAATAATATACCAGCAACAAGGAACAGAAGAAACTGATTTACAGCCAGAAGTATAAAAGAGTACCTGTAGCTTTGGGTATACTTGTGCCATAGCATCTTTCAATCTGGTTACCTGTCATGAGTAACACTGTAACAGGTCAAAATACTCAGCTCAAAGAATCAGAGCTGGGGAAAAAGATGGAGAACCACCTTAATGTAGTCAGCCCAGAAATATTAGAATATTTAATCAGGAAACATTCCATCAATGTTAAGCAATCTCTTTACTGAGGATGAATGAATAAAAGGTTGCCAAATTTAGAAATACGGGTTCTAGAAAAAATCCAAGAAAGTGAAGATCACAGTAGATTCATTTCAAGCATGCAAACTTGAATAATTACCTTTGTATAGAGATACTTTGTTGTAATTGGATATGATGACCAAAAATGTTTCAATAGTTCCTGGATGGATGTCCAGTGCTGCAAAATAGTAAACGAAACATCATGGAAGAGCAGCAAACCATGTATAACACAACTGAAGCACTATAATGTGTTTGGTCAAGTAAAAGTATTGGTGGCGCTCACATGCAGGAGATCGTCTTTAGTAACTTTTGGCAAACCATCCAAGACACTCTCATGTGGGTTCTTTCCAAGATGGTATTTTGTGCTTGATATATTCTGAGTCAACCCATTAAGCACCTAAAAAATAACAATGAGCTATGAATCAACATTCTTAAGCCCACAAACATCATTTACAGCAATCATATCATTAGGAGTTCATACCCACTCACACAATTAAGTATGGGAAGAAATATTTTATTTTAATACCTTAAAAGCAACTTCTGAATTTGTGATTGGTTCGCTCAACCCTGTCGTTCTAATCTCTGATATAAGTTCCCTTAAAGAACCATAGGCTTCACGTGAGCTTATGTTACATTTTAATGTCCTTGCACCAGAACCAGCATCTCCTAATGCTTTTAATGCATTGGCTTGCTGAGAATCAAAGTAGTCCCTAGGATCCTGTTTACAATAGTAATCAACAGCATTACTTTTCTTCATATTTTCTAGTGTAACATTATCAATAAACTTGTAAATCTATTGAAATATCCTTGCCATTTGGAAGGGGAAAAAATGCAATAGTCAAACCTTAATACAGAGAGGAGCAACTGCAGGCTCTCGAGGTCCCTGAAGATCCTCAATCTCAGCCGTCCTAGATATCCTGTGTGAGAGATCTTTTTCTAAATTCCCATCAGATCCATTATTAGACAACTCAGCTGCAAAGATGCTAGCAGATATCAGTTGCTCAATTAATCTTTAGTATTGCCAGCAAAATAATGGCATATAATTTAGCAATAGTAAGAGAAAGAAGCCCCTCTAACCTTGTTTCGTGCGAGCAAGTGCTTCGGCCACAGATCTTGTATCTCCTAGCTCAACATCTACACTCAGATTGTTTAAAGAAAATGAAGAATGTTATACATTTTCACTTATGCCATAAAAGTGAGTTAAAAACAGTCCCCTGACAGTCCTCATCAAACTTCCGTAAATCAAAGGATTATCAATTTTAGTTATTGCACCAGCTTTCATGGGTTAACAGATGGATAGATAATGGAAATCACAATCTAGATAATCTTCTTTTCATAAATCATTGACTACTTATTTGACTTTAGATGGATAGCATGTATATCAAATATGCTGACCAAGAGTCAGGAAGAGGTGCAAATAGACCACTACCATCTGCCTCGTGGAAACACAAACAATAAAATACAAGAGAGCACCAATGGACATGTAAGACTGGCATGTCGACCATTTTGACCTTCAACATGAAACAAGAGCAAAACCATTGCTATCCCATGAGATAAAACTAGCTACTCAACTCTGGTACGAGAAAGAAGATTTAAATAGAGATTTAAAAAGACTGCTGTGCCACACAACAGAATGTCAAATCACATATGGCATCTGAAGGATGTGAACCATATTTGACATCATTCATTTCATCCTAGTATAATAAGTCAGGTTTGAGAAATAGACTCAAAGCTGAGAAGGCTTCAGTTAGAGACTCTACTCTTGTAATGGTAAGTTAATTTGCCACTGAATATGATCACTTCTTCAAGATGAAATTTCTCAACTGTTCGGCAAATATGCCTCGAAGGCTCACAGTTTGTCTTACCTACAACTCTTCCTTGAAGAACAACGGCAGCATGCTGATTGAGGTCTTGTGAGAAATATCTTCTGTATGGCTCATATTGTGAGTCCAATACATTCTTACCCTCTTCGCGAAGTAAGCCATGATCCTACATCTCACAGAAGCACAACTTTATGTGAATGAAGAATACCAAATCTATAAGCAATAGTTGTAAAACCGAAATGCAAACCAAAGCAAGACCTGTTAAACAATAGAGTAATGATAAACCTCCCTATTAGTTCACCAGTTAGTTCAAGGCATTTTATGGAGAGAAATTAGAGGGGCAAAACTGTCAATTAAGGTATTTGGATTCTTTGAGATTTAAATTTTTGGGGGGCAAAACTGCTAACCAGTGAACTAACAGGTGAACCAATGGGGATGTGTATCATTACTCCAACCAATATGATGTCTTCCTAAGAGCAGTTCAAGAACTATATAATATCCAAATTATAATAGAGTTGAGATCACAAAGCAACATATTATTAATACATCTGATGATTTTCTATAAAAAATTGTCATATACTACTTCCTATTCTTGTTCTAGATTACAGTAATAAATTTCAAAACAAAGTTAATGGAAAGCCTCTTCCAGGTTAACCCTGTCAATGAGGCAAGATACATAAGACTACAGAATATTGATTCCAGCAAAAATACCAGGATATGTAAGTAATCATCGCCTAAATCAGCTTCCATGTCCAAAGTTGGATCGACACGCCTGATCTGAAAGAAGAAAATATGTAGAAAACCAGTTCAGAATTTCGGTTAAGAATGATCATCTGTAGCTGTGAGCACGCTTCAAGTGTATATCACCTTTTTACGAGCTTCCTTTGCCAACATATCATCTTGCTTCAGAAACACAGCAAGCTCCTCATCTTCAGCGGCCTCAGCAGCAGCAGCAACTACATTTTTAGTACTGTGGAGATATTCAGCTCTTGAGTATTTTGTCCAGAATTCCTTTTCTGACATCTGGATAGCAAACCTTTTCATTATCAGTAATTTATATTGGCTATGAAAATTCTTCTAAAAAAATATTCATAATAGCACACATCTCCGAGGTTCCAACAAATAAACAGTATTCATTTCACATTATAATAGTATAGCATGCATCTATGAAGCATTTTTCCAGCAACCATGCTCAGATGTGGAAAGATAATATTTCTAAAAAGTTCATAAAACATTCAGTTTCTATAAATATTCCGATGTTTTTACATAAACCTAAACAAATGTCATAATAAAGAGATAAAACCTAAGTAATTTGACTAAACTTGTTTTCTCAGAGAAAAAAAAACTCACAGTTTCCATGTGCTCTTAACACTCACATAAACATCCTAATGATTTATCTAACTACATTGTAAAGCTTTCTGAAAAATAGATTGTTGTCTTTCAAGGTTCCATTGACCTATGGATTATGAAGAGGGGGTGAAGTTGCACGTTTTCAAACTCATTCGTGGCCAGCAACCAATTATTTAGGCATCAGGGAGCTTGTCCGGTCTTCATTGCCATTTTCTCCACCTTTGAACCATTTTCACTAGGTAAAGGAAGGGAAAATATTTAGAGCTTGTTCTTGGGAGTTTTAGGTTAGAGAAGAGTTAGATTTAAAGGAGAATTGTAGTGGGAATGTAAAGAATGATTAAAATGGTACCAAAGCACAAAATTTTCAGGGACTATCAGACTACCATTTGCTGCATCAAGTGTATTCACTCAATGAAAGACGGGAAAACAATAAAGGTGATTGTCCAAGACCGAGAATAACTCAGTATGAAGCACTAAAATATCAAGAAATCCAACAGAAATTGCTCCTGGAAATATAAAAATATACCTACATAAATCATGAAAATTGATATCACAAACAACTTGACAAGTAGGCTGATTAGATACAGGCGTGACTAAAAAAAGAAAAAAACATGTGAAAGAACAACTTGCCAAGGAAGCAAAACAAACATTGACATTATCACCACCTTGTTCGGAACAAAATTCAAATATGCTTGGCGAACAGCCGGTTTCTCAGCAAATATCTGCAGTGAAGTTAATGTATCAGTCAGGTGGACAACATAGGAGATATATTTGAGAGAGATACATTCAGTCATTTTATTAATGACAAGCAAAAAGAGTCTTAACATTAGAAGAAAAAGATTTGCAACGAATTACATTCATGGAACTTCAGTTAGATTTGTCTTTCACATTTAGGCTTTACATAGGGGAAGACACCGACACAAATCATGTCATTATGTTAAGCTAAGGGGCTAACATAATATATATGGAGCTATTATTCTGGTTCATAAAAATTGAAGGGATTGTACCTGATGAATGATTTCCGGAGTCAAGTTGAATGTAACTCTGTTAGACTGAAAAAAGAACACATAGAAACATGATAATTAGGTTGGACGTAGAACATTGAAAGACAAATAAACAAAACTCATGTCAGATTCACAAGACAAATAAACAAATCTCAAATAGATTTAGGATTGTCTGTTGACAAGCATGTTCCCGTTCCTTTCTCTGGTTTAAAATCTTAACCTCGTAAAAAATGGCTATTCAATTATCTCTAAATTATTTTAATGCAGAAGAAAGCTGTTGCAAAAACCACAAACACGAAAATGAGCTTTTCATGATTTAAGAAATACCTAGATTTAATTTTCATCAACCACATTTGGATGTCAGTTCTTATTGTTACTGAAAAAAGGGTTTCAGCTTCCATCTTTATAACAGACCTCAATAATCACTATGGTCCTACTCTCTCCACCAACCATGACAAACTTTCATACTCTTGTTGCAGTTCTTTCAAACAATTCAATCTTGACCATGTTAACGTTATACATACTGAAATTTGACACCTATGATACCACTGCCACAGCACCCTACCCAGGGAATATTTCCCTTCACCCGATCAATTGTGGAAAACTACCATAGCCAATTATTGCACAGAAAGCCGCTCAGGGTCTGCAGAGCCCAAATGCATCAAGATGCACCTATGCCTTTGCCAGATATTTCTACCTATTCCATGACTCATTGACTCTTGGCGCTGCTACTCGCTCTTCATTTTCTTGTCCACTTTCAGTTACTGGGCAAGATCACTTTCAAACAGGCCGATGAGAAAAATAGATAACGTGAAAATTTACTGAAAACATTTTTGTATTTGGTTGACATCCGAAAAAATAAGTTCTTCCTCCTAAAAATTGTAAATTTATCTGGTGTCATTGATACAAGCCCAGAAACAAATGATTTATCCAGAAGTTCCTTTAAGCTACATTACATGTGGAAAGGCATGGGCAATAACGCAGACAGCCTCCTAACAGCGCCATCAAAGCAGGACCTCTGCTACCCATAAAAAAATCAAATAGTATGGCGAACCCTGTGAAACATAGCTAAACCAAAATTTATCAAATCATAGAGACTAAATCTTGCGTTCAGGACAATAAAATTCATTTGGAACAAACATATTCAGTACATATGCAGCTGTGCGAACATATAAAAAATGAACAAAACTGAATACACTGATACAAGGACACATTTCAATAACACTGATACAAGGACACAATTCAATAACACGACGATAAATGCACGCACGCGCGCAGAGAAAAGGATCTTTTCCTTGTACCTGACCATCCGATAATGGTTTCACGCTCCACATTTCGTTTTTTAAGGCCACACGCTGCTTTGGCCTTCTTCTGTCATTCTGATCAAGTAATTTCTGCACTTCATTTATGTATATGATTACTTATCATTTCTTTTTTTCTGTAAGTAGCTTTAAACAACTAAATTCAGAGCTTGCTCTTTTAATTTTTCCAGAGCCAGCAGCAAGAAAAATTTTCTGAAATGATATGTCAAATCAAATTGGACCATTTACAGGAACAGTTTCCAGAGAGTTTGTCTATAACACTATTACAATGTATTGACCATTAATAACAGAATTTTGAATGTGTATGCTTTTCCATTAATTATCCAAACTCTCAAAGGTTATCAATTCTTCCCAAAGTAGAAAGGGAAAAAAATGAAAGCTATCATCAGGGAACAACCATGTACGAGGCTTGTGGGAAAAAAAAAATAAAATGCAAACAAGGCAGGATAAGCAATAACTGAATTTTCCTTTTCCACTATCTTTTTCTTTAAACAATCAAAATAGACCGTGAAGTTCAGACTCCAGTAGCTAACCTTTCTCGTTGCCCAAAATTCTGCCTCTGTCAGGATACCTCCTATTACAAATTGCTTGTGAAGTTTCTGCAATTCGCTGCCAGTTACATTATATAGTTATGCTAGCTACAGGTGAAATTTGAAGTTAAACAAGCGATATATATATAATTGTTTCACAATACCATCCAAAAAAACAGTAAAGATTAACTGAACTGAGTAGCTGTAATCTTACACAAGGAACATCAGCCTTTCTTCATTTATTCTATTTTATGATAAAACACATAGGATTGTAAAGGGTCAAGAATTGGAATGACAAAGTCCAAATTAGCAACAAATATAACTTCAAAGAACAAACTCCTAAAGCCCCATAGCTTCTACTAAAACTTTAAAATATAGCATAAAGGAGATATACGGTAAAACAATTTGACAAGAAGATATTTTATTTAGGACCGATTCAGCATTGAATGGATATAACATTTTGCCATTGAGAAACCAATTGGTGTCAGCGACAGGTTCCTCTGCAACCTTTCCTTGTTTTAAAATCATAATTACAGAACATTTTCTCTACTTAGAAAATAGTTGGTTTGGATGACAGGTCAACATCTATCTGCAATATCCTCATTTCTTTCTGCACCAAATCATAATTTACAAAGAGCAATTTCATGTCATAACATCCAATAGCTGTATATTAACTGACCTGACTTGTTTCTATAGAGCCAAAGTCAAAAAGATTATCTAAAATTAGAACAAAAAGGGGAGGGGGAAGGGGGAGAAAACAGTCAAGATAATTCTATCTATGATATTAGGGAAGCATCATGCAATGCCACTACGACCAACATCAGTTGCAGTGGGGATTCAAGCAGTCATGAGGTAATAAATTAGGCAAATAGGAGAAGTAACAGAGGACAAGTGGTGGCCTTTGCCCCACATGTAAACGAGATTCTGAAATATGATTCCAGCCACTGAAAGGTTTTTGCACTATGCAGCAAAGTACAATATAATATGTCATATTTCTAGCTACATTTTTGTAAGCATCTTACTTGTCCTCCTGCAGTAACTTAATCCGATGCTCCATTTCTGCTGTGCTCAGCTGTTCATCCTGGAATGAAGCAGCCGGCTTTTCGGGGGTAACTTTTCCAGTGTCTCCATGAAATGCAATAGCTGCAGCTGTTCACGGGTCACCAGATAAATGCCTTCAGATAATTAGCTCCTTGCTTCCCAGAACATAATTGTGAAATAATCTATTACACCCATACTATGTTCCACAATGCGCATATCCAGCACATTCATTGTTACATGTCATTGTTTCAACTGATGGTTCATAGTGAGATGTTTATCTAAATCAAAACTAGTGTCAGTTAGCTATAATTTCTAAAACTGATCATATTGTGAGAGTAAAATGTGTCACACAAGATAAGTACTTAGTAATAACAGCTGAAAAACCGAACATCCTTGGTTGTCTTTGCAAATAAATTAGAGATATATTATAGTTCTTCCTCTTCCGTAATCCCTTTATCATTTGTCAATGAATTTCATTCTTTATGGATTTACATTTGAGCTGTAAATATAAATAATGATCAATTTGGTAGACATTTATCCTTTTTCCAAAGAGTGTCCAAATTATTGCAGGTAAGGCCATATACAATTAATAAATAAGCAGTATCATTGAAAAGTGCTTAATATCTAACCTAGAGATTCCAGGATATGTTCGTTGGTCAGCAGTTTTGAACTCTGAACACAGAGATCGAGTTCACAAAAAGAATAGGCAGTGTAACCCACCATATTTCTTCCTGGTCTCAATCAGGTTTGACCAGTTCACAATGGTTCTCGAATGTTTCAATTCTAAAGCAGCCCATTCAATCTGCCTAGGTAGTCCACAGGTCCAGGCTGAGGGTTGAACTGCTAACTGGTGACTCAGTGTGGTTTATGCCTTGTTCTATACATTCTTAACCTGAAGCTACAGTTTGGGGCTAAAAATTAGAACAGTTCTATTTACATTTAATAACCAGATTTAGCATGATGCTCAGATTTTGCAAAGCAGCAAAGATTATAAATTTTTTTGCAAAAAAATAAAAAATAAAAAAGAAAAAGAAAAAGGAGGCCATGTTCAAGATCTGAAACACATGATATCTAAAATGCAGCTGGTTAGCACATCAAGAATTCTGCTATTCTAAAAACTAAATCGGCTAATCGGTAAATCAAAGCCCTAAGTGCCTCAGCACGCAAAATATTTGAATCCAACAAATAGGAACATCGATGGTTGCAAACTTAAATAACATGAAGGACACTACTATCCAAGTTCACCAAAAGCTGGTAAATGACAAATACTTATCGTGGCGGCTTACCCACAAATTCTCGGCAAACATCACGATCAGCAAAATTATCAAACTCAAATATGTAATTTCCACCCTGAAACATGCAGAAGTCAACTTGTTAATGGGCACAGAAGTTATGCTAGCAGAAAAATTCTGTTCTTGTGTTGAAAGATATTCAGGAAGTTTTGCAGCACATATCAAGTTAGCCATCACTGCAAACCTGGTCTTGAGTAAGATTAAGAAGGGCTTGTTTACTGGAACCCTCTTTGGTAAATTTATGCCCTGAAAATGAATATAAATAGCAGACATAAATAGAAGCCCTACACCAAGTATGCTTAATGCAGAAATCAAAGAATAATAAAGATTAAATGTAGACACTTCAGAACAATGCTGTCTTGGATTTTCAGGGAGGTTATGCAAAAGGAATAGTTAACATAAAAAATTACTAGACACACTAAACTGAACTACATTGTTGCCGATGATTATTTCAAATAATATCAACTGCAGCCCGAACTCAGAATCATAAGTAAGAATCATTTGGTATCATGGTATAGAAGTAGAAAGGCACCTTTAATTGTCCTAAACTCCACATTCAACTTTTTCAATGAAGACGGATCATTTGGCATAAAGACAAACCTTTCCCTGGTCTGTAACAAGCAATATAAACATAAAACAAGATTAATCAATAAGCTGCATTTGTGTACATACTAATAGGCAATAGCTCCAGTGTTATAATCATTATCCATCAATCACCACGGCTTAATCATCATTTTCAAAAATGAAAAGAAACAATCAAATTTTAATTGAACAGCACAACAGAATATTGTGAAAGACGGAAGAAATAATTGATCTGTCCTGCATTCATGGTACACTTAATTTATAATGTAGCCAACGATCAGGACACGCTAAAATACCATATTGACGTCAAAACGACTGATAAGCTAAAATACCAATTAAA
>CAVNYN010271180.1:0-47510 GCA_963692815.1 Nyctanthes arbor-tristis
TTCATGGTACACTTAATTTATAATGTAGCCAACGATCAGGACACGCTAAAATACCATATTGACGTCAAAACGACTGATAAGCTAAAATACCAATTAAAGAATGTGATTCTAAGTTCATTACCATTTTGAGGACTCCAGGAACTCCGGGGTCTTTGACCGAAGACTTATACTTAGCACGCTTCATCACCTGCCCATCCGCCATGCTTGACACTACAGGTGTATGCAAACAACAATACAAATACTAAACCTACAACCGAGTTAATCAATTGAAAAGTAAAGTTATCCCGTATATAATAATGAATTCAAAAGGAATTATCCAGGTGAAGGCGGAATCAACTAGAATTGGGTTCGAGAAATGCAGGCAGAGATCTAGGGTTTATGAGTGGAGTATGAAAATGAGTTTCTCTGGCTGGCGTTGAGGGCGCCAAGACCATTGATCACCGGGTAAAGTGCTCGGCGTGTGTATATATGGGCGTCGATGGCTATAACATCAGTATGTAAGCGCATCACAACCCTCGTACTCTATTTTACAGCATCATCAGTACTTTAAAATAAAATATAATAAAATATAATAAATTTTATTTTAAAAAATTTCTTCTCTATAATTAATTTTTTCTATTTTTCTTTTATTTTCAGCTATTAATATATTATAAAAAAAATAAATAATTACCTATCATATTAATAGCCGAATATAATTAGATCAACATTTTATACAACTTATATCAGCTTGCTTTATTTATTCGGTGTGTAGTTTGTGTGTTGTTAATTTTTTAATGCTTTGTGAGCTACAATATATGTTACTTCTATTGTTCTAATTGGCTTCTTTATTTTATGTAATGTATCTTGTTTATCTGTATGCTCTTGTAAATTATTATCTTTCGTTTGTAAAAAATAATACATTGACAACAACTAAATTAAGCAAAATAACTTAGATTAAATAAATAATTATTATTTCAAAATAACACTATATTAAAATGAAGAAACCAACACAAGAGACTAAAAACTTTAAAAAAAAGTGAAGTAACCAAACACAAGTGAAATAATTAAAAAAAGATTAGAGTAAACAAAGACACGTGAAATTGTTTTAAAAAAAAAAGAAGGCTAACAATCCAAATACACGTGAAATGTTAAGAAAATAAAAAAGAAAAAATGTGAAGAAATGAAAAAACGACGTGAAATGTATTAGGTGAAAAACATGATAAAGCTTTCAGTGGCATTTCCATAAATAAACTGAAATGTCAATTATAGCAATTGGTTTGCAGGCACTACAGTGGTACACCAAATATGGCGCACCACTGTAGCGCCTTTAAAATACTGTGCGCTTTTTAGCGCACGGTTGGGTGGCTTTTTGTGCTACAAAATGGAGGTTGGGGATGCTCTAATAAAACTACTCATTCGCGTGACCTGTATGGATGCAGTCATAGGCTCATAGTCGACACGAGATGAGAGATTTTATATTGATCAACTAATAAGCACGTAATCTATTCATGTTAAATAAATATGTCTTTATAGAATTATTGTATATAATATGATGTATGTTAATTGCTCGTGAGAAATCTAAGTGACGTTGTGGTAAACTCTGACTATGATTTTCCCACCTAACCGTTTGGCGTCGTTTATAAATCAATTGGTTTATAATATATTTTGAATTTTGAATTTTTGAGACACTTGTCAAATTCTACAATTGACATCTCAAAGACACATTATATCAAATAACAATTTTTCACTTTTCAGCAAAATTTAACCAACTAAATTAAGTCACATGTTCTAAAAATTCAAAATTAAAAATATATTATAAACCAGTTGATTTATAAATAATACCAAACGGATTATAAATTGCTTAAAGTGGGGATATTTTGGTCTTTTTGGTTGATTTCTCATCTTTTAAAAAAGGGTAATTTTCACTCTAGATCTTCAACCTTTTAATTTTGTATCAATTTAGTCCACATTCTTTTTTTGGCTTACAAGTCCTCAACCTTTCATTAATTATTGTATTATGTCCCTAACGTTACTTTTCATCCTCAACCTTTCAATTTTCACTATTAGCCTATATCAAAATGACTATTATATCCTTCTTTATTTCCACTACAGGTCCCCAACCTTTTAATTTTTATAGAATTTTGTACTCTTTTTTTGGGCGCATAGGAACTACAACCGTTCATTTTTTATCATGTTATATCATCATTAACAATTTTCATACCTAACATTTTAAATTTGACTATTAATACCATTAATTATTTAAATAAAAAATAACATAAAATAAGTAGTCCACCCACTCCAACTCACTCTTACATAATCCAATGAGAACAGTTGGAAATAATAATGACAAAAGAATGATCTATAACGTTTTTTATATATATCAAATTCACGTCGAAGAAAGTTGTCGATCTAAGTATCAACTTGATGAATTGAAATCTGATTTCTTGATCAAATACAAATCACATGGCGGATACGGATTGGTAGATCCGTTCCAAAAAATTGATTTTTGATTTACAAAAAGTAAACATAGCCATAATAATGTACTGTAATTTCAATTCTTATCTCTTTTTGTGATTTTCACCCTAATTTACTTCTAATTTGTTATCCGTCTGAATTCTATTTGATCCGCTAATTATGGATCCACAAAAAATTAGAATTAGCACATTAATGTTCGATTTCATTTTTGTAAATAGAAAATAATTTTTTATCTACCCTGATCAATATCCCCTACGTGATATGTGATGAATCAAAAACCTGATCCAGTCTGTTACGCCAACTCTCAGATTGGAAACTTTTTTTTACGCAGATTAGGTATCCATCAAGTTTGGTATAAATCAAAATTTTTTTATAGATCACTGCGGGTTAAAATGTGTAGAGTTCTTATTTTATATTATTCTTTATTTTTTATTTAAATAATTAAAAGTATAATGGTAATTTTAATATGAACTAAAATTAGTAATTGAAAGAGTGAGGACAAAAGTGTTATTAGGGAAATAATACGGCAACAAATGAAAGGTTAGAGGTTCTATATGCCCAAAAATAATGGGGATAAAATTGTATAAAAAATAAAAATTGTGGACGTATAGTGGGATAAAAGAATTAATGGTATAATAGTCATTTTGATATGAGTTAATAATGAAAATTGAAATGTAAGGGGCGAAAAGTAAGATTGGGGTCATAATACGATAATTAATGAAAATTGTGGACTTAGTAGGCCCAAAAAAATGGGGACTAAATTGATACAAAATTAAAAGATTGGAAATTTAGAGTGAAAATTACCCTAAAAATTATATATAAAAAAATAAAAATCAATCCGGTGAGTCCATTCTAACAAGGGTGTATTCATTTGGAGCCTTTAAAGATTTTTGAGGATTTATAAAATTCTGAGGTATTCAATTTAAACTTTTCAGGACTCTTTAAAAAGTCTTGATGTGTTTAATTGAGACTGTTTAAAACTTTTTAGAAAGTCTTTAAAAATCTGGAGGTATTCAAACTAGAATTATGTGACATTTCTTAAATTTTGTATTTTTTATGTAAAATATAAAGAAAAAATGTCTCCAAAATTCTCACTCACACCCCACCTATAACATGCTCCTTCTCATTCTAGGCTACATTTCAAGATAGGGGCATGTAGACTTTTGTCTTACTTTTTACTAATTTACTATTTATTCTTTTTTATTTTTTTATTTTTTTTCAAATTATTATATTTTTTATTAAATAGGAATGGAGGGACGAGTCACTCATGTATCACCCAGATACCCCCCATAAAATAGATTTTTTCTTTTGTACCATTCAGACGGGATCCCATTCGGTCCCTGAAAGTTTTTTTCTTTTTTTTCTGTTTATATATTTCAAGCACTTATTTATTTTATTGTTTTATCGATTAGATTAATAATTTTTTGTTTACCTCAAACATTTTTTTCGTTACTCATTTTCCTAGACTGATTATATTATTTTTTAATTTTATGTGTTATTAGCTCAATTATTGTGCATTTAGGCTCAAAATTAAGATAAGATATTTTTCATTTATGTCTATTCTTGCTAGTTCCTTGTCCCAAATTTTCCCATTTATGTTGGGAGAGTATATGATATTTTATTTTTTGTCACATACTAAAACTATGAATTATAATTTTTTTGGTCTTAGAAAAGGTTATGAATTTGACGATGTTGTAAAAATTTATAAAAATATTTTAGTACCAATTGGATTTTTCATTTTTTGAAACTATTTTTATCGATATGTAATTTCTCATTAAAAAAGGTTTTTAAGAGTCTATAGAAGTCTGGATTAAATATAACCCCCTAAATTCTTTAGAAATTAGGTTTAATAACTACTACACGTTGTATATATATGTGTACGTGTGTGTATATCAAAATAGGTATGTTTCAAATTAACAATTGGATAGAATCATTTCAGTTTTCCTATTATCTTGGACTAATATATATATATATATGTAAAACTCCGTGAAATTTCAAGAATTCCATAATGGCATTTTGGGATAATAATTGATTCATCTCTCCAATAATGCTTAATTATAAGCAATAAATGAGTAAATTTTGTAATCAGATAGTTAGTCGTAACATTCTATCAGAATTTGAGAATATTTTAATTTGTTTTGACGAGACTAAAATGATTTCTTGAATTGACATCGACTATCTTCATCAGTTAGTAGGGTTGCCAAAAGAGTGACTAAATCCAATCGGGTAGCAAATTTGGAGCAAAAGAATGCCAAAGAATAACAATGCGGTACTTAATTACTATAGTTGAAAACATAAGGACCTAATTGTAGAGTACGTTAAGTAAAAGGATTCATTAAGCAATAACATAGAATTTCTCACATGAATCAAATTCAAGACCACTTGGCACTTTGATTGGTGAGAAAAATTCTCAAGCTTCCAATTAGACTTATTTTCATAGATCGGAAGTTACTTGTAAATTATCTAGGGACAATTCAAGCCTTTTTCATTGGTGGAATCCAAAAATTTTTAGAATATAAATGAGAAATTCGTCTATGAAGGAAGCTAGCCGTGGAACACTACCCAACAGCCTTCCAAAACACTCTATTCGCCTTCCAAACAAAGCCTCTTACATATATATATATATATATATATATATATATAAGCCCTACTTAAAAAGGCTATATTGGTTGAAGAATACTAAGAATTTGGAGGTATTGTTCCATTAAAAATATCAAAGAATCTTTAAAGAACCAAGGTCAAAGGTGAGTAACCAATATTTTGGTTTCCTTGGCATTGTGTAAGTTTTTAAAAGAAGAGTATTTGTTTTGATGTTCTATTATGATAAGAAATGAAATGTTTTATTGCATATGAATAACTAGCATTACTTTACCCGTTTTGTATTGGTTTCCTTTGAATTGTTCCCATACTACGACATATTCAATGATTCCAGGATAAGGATGATTAGTATGGTGTTTGATTTGATTTGATAATGCTTTTTGCTTGGGACTCCGATAAGAGTCAACCGGAGTTGAGTGTGGATCCACTTACCATGATATTGCCATGGCCAACTTGGCATTTGGATGGTATCTTTACGCGCTATGGGTAGCAAGTAATTCTGGCGCTTGGGCCCTATTATGCATTCAAAAAGGTTTGTGTATCTTTGTGTTTCTTGAATTGTAATGTAAAACGATTTTTTTGAAATCTTGTGGCAAATCAAAATGTTGAGTTACTCACGGGGTACATAGTATTCACTTCGTGTTTATCTATCATTTTGTAGATGATAAATCGAAAAATCTATGAAAAACAAGCCGACGAGTGGAGAATGTCACCAGACGCAAATAAGATATTGTATATGATGGAAACGGATGTGTGTGCTTATTATGAAGACTCTCCTTTGTTTATAATGTATTTAGAAACGACTTATGAATTCAATGTGTTTTGTGCTTACACTCTTGCTCATCTATACTATAATAAAGTTTGAAAAGATAAACCTATGTTTTTCACTTAGTATAATGGTCTTTTAGAAAAGTGATAGTAGGAGAACGAGCATATGTAGGGAGACTTATATATAAATAAGGAGAAGACATGACATGTAATATAAGAATATAAGAAACATTTTTGTATGAATTGGGAGACTAATTTTCCATGTAAAGACTTCCTAATCCTTTGTTTGGCTAGTTGATCAATAAATTGGTTTTTATATGATCATGTATGCTCGCTCTTCTATTTAGATTGACATGGGAAACAGTCTATGTGTCAAGAAGCCAAATTAGTCTAGGCATATAAGCAAGTTCATACGAAAGTAAAAAGAAACAAAATAAGTCACCTTAAAAATTATTTCTCTAATGGGATAACTTTTGGTAAAATGGATAAAAACAAAAGAAACATCACAATGATCTTATGTAAATTAAAGGACTTAATTTTGATTGGCACATCTCCTCCCTTGTTATCATTTTTATTATTTTTCAATAATACAAGAGCTTCCGTCATTGAAAAAAAGAAACATCTTAATAATAACGATAGAACAACAGGGACGTGACAATATATATATATATATAGAGAGAGAGAGAGAATCTAATCCAAGAATGGCGTTCGTTGCAACGTTGATGTCATGATTTTTGGCGACGGTATTCCGGATCATGCTATCAAAATTATTTCTAAAGAACTAATGATTAGTTCCGTTAATGTACCAATACATTTATAAAATATAAGAAACCGCTGGTGGTTTCACTAGTGGTTTTAGAAATCACTAGTAGTTTCTTGTATTTTATAACTACATTAGCATTAATTAAATGATAAGTTAAATTAAGTGAGTCATTTGTTTACTCATATAATTCATTTATCATTTAATACCACATTGATTGCCACCTAGTATGGTGTCAAGTACCACTGGAATATTAAGAAAATCTTCCTTTCAAAATACCCAAATAAATATATATATATATATATATATTGAAGTTGGATTAATATAAATCTTGAATACAATTGTATACTTTGAAGTTGAATTAATACAAATGTCGATTGAGTGATTCTGAACACGAATAAATACATATTTAAGGCTGAAACACCACTGTTACATGTTAACATTCTGTAAGTCACTTGGCGAATTAGTGAGAAAAGAAAGGAAGTAGCTGATTTGGTTGGCAGCCACATAAACAAATATGCTTTTTGGAGTTTGTAATAACTAGTATAACACATGTGTGACGTACAGATAGAAAAAAAGTTTGAAATTTAACTATGTGAAAGTTTTTAAATAAATTTATAATAGTTGAACATATTCTAAAAGTGCAAAAACAAAAGGTATGTATCAATGGAGGAAATAACATCAATGGTAGTACCAATTTAATATACTTACATTGAAAAGACAATTTATATTTATTCCACAGTTCACATGATAATCAACGTTCCATATGCAATATCCTTTCTCCTTGTACATATGCCTCAATGGAAGATGTATATCATCAATATTCAATATATTTGCAGCCGCAAATTCAGCTAAAAATCTATAAAAGAAATAATAGATACTAAGACATCAAAGTATAGTCATGTGGGAGTAAAGTTTGATTACATGAACAATAAATTCATACTTTCTCATGATGGAATGATCTTGTGTCAAAACAGAATTCGTTTAGATAATATGTAAAAAATTCACAGCAAGATATAAGTAGAATTATGTCATTTAACAGAAAAACATTATTAAAGTAAATTAAATACTGAAAAAAACAAGAAAATTCAATTAATTGCTCTTTCCGTCCCAATTATTTGATCCCATTTTTCTTTTTATGATATACCAAATATATAGTCTCTTTCTATATTAAAATGTTTAACTTGCATTACTTTAAAAATCTAACCATATTTAACTGGTGCCAAAAAAAAAAATTAACTAGTGTAAAAAGTGTTACCGAAAAAAATCAAATATAATAGAATAGTTATAAAAACTTATGTCACATAATACTAATATGACTCAACTAACTGTATTAATAATTTATATGAAATTTTAGTATAAAAATTCATTGACATTTGTTATTAGAATAATTTTAGGCAGACATATTTATACGATATGAATAACTAATTTTTGTTAGTTGATAAACATAAATTGATTGTTTATATGCAAGCAGTGAATTTGAAGGCCCACAATCATCCAATATATGGTTGATAATTAATCATGTCACTTTTTCATGCCAGATAAATATGTCTCCTTACAATTACTACAGTTATTATTACTTTTAGATCACGTACAACACAAGGGTGAGAATTCTAGTATAGATAATAATAAAAAAAAATAATAATAATTCCCCATAGCAAAGGATGAGTTTTTTTTTTCTCTTTTTTTTTAAATACGTGAGGACTTGTTTTTGAGCAACAATATATTTTAGGCTAATTGACGCAAAAGGTCCCTACCTTTCAAGCATTTTGTGCAAATCGTCCCTAGCTTTCATTTTTTTGGCAATTTCATCATCACCTTTGCATTTTTTGGTAGAAATCATCCATGCCGTTAAATCCTTCCATTTGTTAACTCTATTTTAAATATTATATATAATAATTATATTATATAAAGCCTAAATTAATGCACTAATTATTATTTTTTGTATTTTTAAAAAATTAATACACTCAAATCTTAATACGTCAATAAAATATTAGATTAGATTAAATATTAGATAAGATTTATATGTATATTCTCTTCAACAATCCGAACTATCAGAAGAAGTGAAGAGAATATACATATATATGATATTCAAGAAGATTATCAGAGAATCAAATTATATTTTGTTTTATTTAGGTGGCATCGTTGTTAATTATTTTACTTATTATACTTTTTTAACTATGCATCCGTTTAATACTTAGTTTTGAACCCTGTAAAACAAATAAAATAAAATCCACTTCTCTTCTTTAATCTTATCTAATATTTTATTGACGTATTAAGATTTGAGTGCACTAATTTTTTGAAAATACAAAAAATAATAATTAGTGCATTAATTTAGATTTTATATAATGTAATTATATATAATATTCAAAATAGAGTTAACAAACAGAGGGATTTAATGGCAGGGATGATTTCTACCAAAAATGCAAAGGTGAGGATGAAATTGTCAAAAAATGAAAGGTAGAGATGATTTGCACAAAAGCTTAAAAGGTAGGGACTTGTTGCGCCAATTACCCTATATTTTACATTCAAGAAAAAATACACTTCTAATGAGTACTGCGTATCTAAAATTGTAGCAATATGTTCACGTGGAAACATTGGATTAAAGAATGTTAAAAATGCTAAAATATAGTCATGATAATCTTGTTGAGAAAAAAAAGCAAAGATGCATAGAAAATTGACCAATCTTCTTTATATGAATGTTATTAAAAACGCGAAATATTAAAAATTCAATATTATTTCTAAGTTTGAATTGTAGTTGGAATCTAGCGAATTATTCCATTCGTTTTGCATATATATATATATATATATATATATTAAAACACAGTACAATTGCCTTTGTACAACAATTATTGAAGTAATTGTCGGTATAATTTACTGATTTTTCCCGCTTAAAGCTCTATCTTGCACTATCTATAGATATACACACGCACACATAATAATAATGTCATTACTTTTTTTGTTTTTCCGCCCCTTTTTACTTGCTAAATCAGGTATTGGCCATTCATTTCATCCTTTAATCTTATCCCTTCGTTTCATTACTTATTTAGTTAATTTATTTTTATTAATTTAAATACAATAAACAATTAATTGCTTATGATTTTATTTATTATTTATACTATTTTTAAGATCTAATTTTGGTCGGTGATTTCATTACACTAGATCATGCACATCCATTCCAGCAATTTTATTTATTATTTATACCATTTTTAACAGCTACTTTTAGCCATTGATTTCACTCCACGTGCCTATCCATTCCATCCCACATTAAATAAATCTTCATCCCATATTAAAGTAAGGGGTTAGTTTCACTCTAGGTCCCTAATCTTTCAATTTTATATCAATTTTATCCATAATTTTTTAGGCCTACTAAGTCCCCAACCTTTCATTTCCATACACATTACGTCCCCAAACGTTACATTACGTCCCCAACCTTTCAATTTTCACCGTTAACCCCCTATCAAAATGACTATTATACCCTTGATTCTTTATTTTCACTATAGATCCTCAAACTTTTAATTTCTATATAATTTTATCCTATTATTTTTCGAGCTCGTAGAAGCCCAACATTTTATTTTTATCATGTTATATCTCTATTAATATTTTTAATACTAACATTTTAATTCTTACTATTAATATCTATTTAAAATTTTCATTCAATTGTGTTAGAGCGGGTTAAAGTGTATGGATTTTTTATTTTATATTGTTCTTTATGTTTTATTTAAATAATTAATGATATAATGAAAATTTTAATATATATTAGCAGTAAGAATTAAAATATTAGTATGAAAAATGTTACTAGGGATATAACATTTCTGTGCTCAACCTTTCAATTACTAATGTTAACTCTAATTAAAATTACCATTAAATCTTTAATTATTTAAATAAAAATAAAAAATAAAGAACAATATAAAATAAAAAATCCACATATCCTAGCCTATATTGATAATAAAAAAGAACTTGATCTATACCAAACTTGATGAATACCTAATCCGTGTAAAAAAAAGTTTCCGATCTGAGAGTCAATGTAACAAATCATGATCACATATCTAGTAGATATAGATCAACGTGAATCTACAAAAAAAATTATTTTCAATTTACAAAAATGAAACCGAACCCCAATACATTAATTCTAATTTTTTATGAATTAATAATTAGTGGATCATATTGAATTGAGACGGATAACAAATAGGTGCAAATTAAGGTGAAATAAAAAAAGAGAGATAATAAATTAAATTAGAATTAAAGTATTAAGGCATTTTTTTTATAAATCAAAAATCAATTCTAGACAGATTTGCCCAATCCATATTCATTACGTGATATGTGATAATCAAGAAATCAGATCCGATTCGCCACATTTACACTTGGATCGACAACTTTCTTTGACACATATTTGATATATCGAGACCGTTATAGATTGAGTTTTTCTTTTATCATTATTTCTGATATTGTCATTGAGCATGTTAGAGTGTGTGAATTTCTTATTTTATATTTTTTATTTAAATAATTAATGATATAATGAAAATTTTAATAGATATTAACAGTAAGAATTAAAATGTTAGTATGAAAAGTATTAATGAAAATATAACACGATAAAAAATAAAATGTTGGGCTTATAAGCGCTTAAAAAATAATAATGACAAAATTATATAGAAACTGAAGGGTTGAGGACCTATAGTGGAAATAAAGTATCAAGGGTATAATAGTCATTTTGATAGGGTTAATAATGAAAATTGAAAGAATGGGGATGAAATATAACGCTAGGGACGTAATATGATAATAAATAAAAGGTTGGGGACTTAGTAGGCCCAAAAAAAGCCTACACGACGCTCTTCCGATCTCAAAATTAAAAGGTTGGGGACCTACAGTGAAAATAACCCTTAAATTAATCTTCGATATAAAACAAACAAGGTTATCAATTTATAACATCGCACATGTTGAATACAATGATTAGTGAATGTTCATTTTCTTTTCTTGTGACTAGTGTTCTAAAAAGCTCGCCTTCGCGCCCCTTCCACACCTCGTTTATGGGGCAAGCGGTGAAAAAAGTGGTTAACGGTTTTCATTGAGATCGGAAGAGGCGGTGAACGAAATCGTTGACCGCTATTTTTTTCAATGTTGATCATTTGAGTCATTTATTTGCTAATGGTCTAAGACTCCAAGTAATAACATTGGGTTTTTTTTTTTGGGCCATTGGGGCATTTTTTTTTGTTTTGAGCCATTTGTCGGGGTGTATAATACTTAATCCTCATCTATAAAGTAAGACTCATCTACCTTTTGCCTTTTGAAAATATTAAATTATATAATATCTCTTAAAATTATAATGTAGATATAATATTTATATTTTTAGTTGTGTTTTTTAATTTAGTATACATTAATTTAAATATTTAACAACTTTAGATTGATTAAAAATTTTAAAAAATTAAAATAATTGAAAAACGCTTTTCAACGCTTAAGCGCCGCCTAAGCACGTTTAAGTTTGAAAAGCTTGAAGCTTCGGGTTGCCGCTTTTCCGCGCTTCACGCTTTTTAAAACACTACTTGTGACCTATGGCTTGCAACCTAAATAAACAAAAATGTATATGTTTTGCAATCGAAAACCAACTAACGTTATCATTACCTATTTATATATTCTCTTTTTTATATTTCATTTAGTTTTTTTTTTTTTATCTTTCATTTCCCTTGTTATATCATTTATAGATATGGTTGTTTTATCTTATTACTATCATTATATTTTTCAATTTTTAATTTCAATTACCAAATCAGATTTCATTTTATCCAAAAATAACTCTATTTCTTTATCCACATTTTCCTTCTTTCCTCTAATAGAACTCATCTAAGAACTTTCTCAAATCTCTCTTATTCTACATTTAAACTTTCCACTCTTTATCTTGAGCAATTTTATTTTCAATCAATTTTCTTAATTTTTTGTTTCAATTTATCTCACACCGTCAGATAGCTTTCAGATTAGTTCCAATATTCGACAATGTTCAGAAAATTGGACCTGTCATCGAATCGAAAAAGCTAACAATTCAAGATCATTTGACTGATTTTAATTAAATAATTGAAAACAAAAATAATTTTTACTTAAAATAATGTTGAAATTCTATTCCTTTTTTAAGAACCATCAAAAATATGACTTTAGTTATAGATAGGGAATCCCACATTAGTTATTTAGGGAAAAGAATTGAGGATGCATTCTTATATTAAGCTGCTTGGAGAGGAGTTCATAACAAGACCTTAGTTTATGGGTCTTGAGTTTCTAAAAAGTTTAAAATTTTAATAGATTATTATTGAGAAAAAGTTTATTGTGAACTGGTAAACTGTATATATCTTTATCTCATAACATCGTATTGTTTTTCAGATTAATTTCAATATTCACAAATAGTTTGAAAATCGATCTGGTCGGCAAACTAGAAAAGCTAATGGTATGAGGTCATTGGACTGATTTTCATTAAATAATTGAAATAAATAAATTTTTATCTAAAATAATGTGGAAAAAATTAGATTTTATAATTTTTTATATTTACAGTCTAAAAAAAAGTTGAAATTTTATTCTTTTTTAAGAGACATTGAAAATATTACTCTGAGCATACAAAGAGAATCACACATTGGTTATTTAGTGAAAAGAATTGAAGATTTATGCCTATATTAAGCAATTTTGAAAAGAGTTATGTATAATAGGGCCTTAGTTTATGGGTCTTAAGCTTCCAAAAAATTCAAAATTTTAGTGGATCATTATTGAGAAAAAGTTTATTGTGAACCGTATCCGTCTGTATATCATACAGTTGGATTGTTTTCTGAATTAATTCCAGTACTCACAAATGTTTAGAAAATCAGACTGATTATCGAACTGGAAAAGTTAACGGTTTGAGGTCATTGGACCGATTCTAGTGAAATAATTGAAATTAATTAATTTTTACTTAAAATCGTGTGGAAAAAGAACATTCGATTATATATTTTTTGGATCTTTACTGTTTAAAAAAATGCTGAAATTTTTTATTCCTTTTTAAAAGTCATTAAAAATATAACTTTGTGTATAGAAAGGGAATCCTACATTGATAATTTAGTGAAAAAAATTGAGAATGTATACCTATATTAAGCTATTTAGAGAATGATTTTGCGTAGTAGATACTTAGCTTATGAGTTTTAAGTTTCTAAAAAGTTTAAAATTTTAATGGATCATTATTGAAAAAAAGTTTATTTTGAACCGGTGAATCGTATATGTCCTTATGTCATTCTTTCGGATTGGTTTCAGTATTTACAAATTTTTTTCAATGTTTTCCTTAGACATTTTTTAGACAATTTTGTATCTTCATTATGGGTAGAACTTGTATTCTTTTTCTTTCCATACACATAAACGATCAAATATTATAGTTTAAGGGCCATCGAAAATATGTCTTTAGGTTTAGAAAGGGAATCACACATTGGTTATTTAGTTAAAAGATAAGCTACTTAGAGAAATGTTTATAATAATGCCTTACTTTATGGGACTTGAGTTTCCAAGAAGTTCAAAATTTTAATGAATCATTATTTAAAAAAAAGTTTGTTGTCACCGTCGGATTGTTTTTTGGATTGATTTTAGTATTCGCAAATGTTTAGAAAATCGATCCGGTCATCAAACCGGAAAAGCTCAGACTAATTTTAATTAAATAATTGAAATAAATTAATTGTTATCTAAAATAATATATTATCTGGTATAATCATCCCGTGCAACATACAAGTGAAATAATTAGTTGCTTACAATGCCATACAACTAAAAATTGTTACCAATGTAATAGTGAAGGTTTGAACTCATGACCTATATGTTAAGAAATATCTTTTAAATCATTATACCAACTCATTTTTTGTTAACAATTTTCATTTATATATTGCTATTCTTACGTGTTTTTACTGAAAAAAATATTATTATTAACCACAAATACTTGAATTGGCAACCGAATTAGTAATGACCCACTGATTAAACAAAAAGCTCATTAGCCCAGTACAGTTACCGGGTCAATGATTGAGCCAATATTGGAAACTATAATTGAGTTCATGTTTAGGGTTTATGTTTACGCTACAACGACTTGCAATCAAAGATAATTCCTAAATCAAAACCCGTGCAAGGCCTGCCCGGTTGTCACTTTTCATAAAAATATTGTTACAAATCTAATGGTGAAATATTGAACTCATGACCTACATGTCAATAAATAGTTTTTAAACTATTGTGTCAACTCTTTTTTTTTTATAATTTTCATTTATATATCACTATTCTCATATATTTTCACGCAAAAAAATTATCGTTAACTACATATACTTAAATTGGCAACAGAGTTAACAATGACGCCCATCAGTTGAACCAGAAACCCATTAATTCAGTATAGTCATTGGGTCAATGATTGAGTCAATATTGAACACTTAGTTATTTTCACCTACCCTCATGGGGGTAGATTAAAGTCTGCCACCTCCTACATGACATGCCATTTATCTTATTTAGGATGAATGGCATGCCATGTAGGAGGGGGTAGACTTTAATCCACCTACATGAGGTAGGTGAAAAAAATTAATTGAAAACTATGGTTAAGTTCATGTTTAGGGTTCATGTTTACGCTACAACAACTTGCAATCAAAGATAATTTCCTAAATCAAAACCCGTACAAAGTCCGCCGGTTGTCACTTTTCATCAAAATATTGTTACAAATCTAATTGTGAAATATTGAACTCATGACCTATATGTTAATAAATAGTTTTTAAACTATGTGCCAACTCTTTTTTTTATTAGCGATTTTCATCTATATAACACTATTCTCGCATATTTTCACTCAAAAAAAATATCGTTAACCACATACACTTGAATTGACAACTGAGTTAACAATGACGCCTATCAGTTGAACCAGAAACCCATTAATTCAGTACAGTCACCAAGTCAATGACTGAATCAATATTGAAAACTATGGTTGAGTTCATATTTACACAACTAATCTATCGCGTACAAGAGATTGCAATTAAAGATTATTTCCTAAGTCAAACATATTTGATTTGCCTCTTCAAATCAAAGATTGTCCCCAAATACTAGGGTCTAGAATTTTCTATTATACGGAATGAGTTGTGTTTTTGATTAAAAAATGTTAATGCAAATTATTGATCAAAATGTGAATCAAACAATTCTACTGCTGCAAATCTATATATATATATATACACACACATATATATAAATGCTATTGAGATTCTGGAATCCATAATCTTAGTTTTTGCGCTATGGAATAGATTCTATTTATTTATATACTATTATTTTTTATTTTTGCCTATTTTGTAGAACAATTTATTCAATTTGTAACTGGCACAGGAGGTTACACGCCACTATCTGTTATGGATCAGTTTTTAGCCTAACTACCAACTTCTATGGTTTCATTCATAGTTTACAAGTTACAACACATCTTTAGCTACGAGCAGTTTTTTCATACATATAACTACTCTATTTATGTAAAACCAATTAAAAAGAATCAATGATGAAAGAATTGATGATTACTAACTTTTAGCTGATAGATTGTGATATATCAATACGCTCGAGCTCTGCGCAAATTCTCTTTGCTGTTTGCCATCTATTTCCTTTCGATTTTCTTTTTCATTTTTGCAATTTTCCATTCTCTTACATAACTTCGAACGTACTACAAGTAAGATTAAATGATTAGGATTTCTAGATTGTTATTAACACTATTACACTACAAGTCTTGGACAACAACCTTACTTTTTGGGGAAGGAAAATATGTCTTGGCGTGAACCAGTTAGATCGTTGGTTTTAATATATAGATTAGATCGATGGGTTTAATATATAGATTTTTCTTTTAGACTCATAGTTTGTTAAAAGCAATTACATAAAGTTTTTTCTAAAGAATATTTTGAAGGGTTGATTTTTTTCCCTTCCATTTGATCTCATATTATGCACGTGGGTGTAACATCCCGTGAAATTCCTCTATTTTTAATAGTGATATCTTCGGAATAATAATAATTGATTTTGATATTCAACTATAAGTAATTGATGAATAAATCTCATAATTGAATGTCTAGTCGAGACATTTTATATGAATTTGAAGACATTTTTGTTTAGTCGATGATTACTCGAATGTATGTCAATTACCTCATCGGTTTTAGAAATTTGTTACAAAAACGATTAAGCTTAACCGGATAGTAAATTTTGAGACGGAAACGATTCTTAAGGTAAAGATATGATGTCTCACTATTATAATCAGAAATACAAGGACTTAATTATCGACATTAATAGGTAAAGGAGTTTACTAAGAGAAAAGGGAAAGATCTTAGACACTTGGATCTAATAGGCTTCTCCCCACATGAATTGAATCCACAACCCACATTTGACAACTTGATTTACTAAGAAGCATTCCTATCCCTCCAATTTAACTCATTGCTATGGAAAAGTGGGAGTCTTTGCATTGGTGGAACTCAAAGTCTTTAGGAAACAAGAATAAAAATTAGTCCATAAATTGTGCATGGTTTTGTAAACTCACAAAAGACTTTCAAAAGCTCTCTTTTAACTCTCCAAACAAGGCTTAGTTCATACACATATAGAACCCACATTCTAAAGGTTATTTTGCCTAGATATACCAAGGATTTGAGGGTGTTTTGCCATTGATTAACAAGTCTTCATTTCAAAGGTTTAAGCAAGCAAGGTGAGTAATCCATTTATTTGGTTTATTTGCATGCATAAGTTTCAAGAAAAGGTATATGTTTTGGTTATTATTAAAATGATTTCTTGCATAAGAAATGCTAGAGTCCCTCTACCCATTCTGTATTGTTTGCTTTGATTTGATCCATGTTAATTGTTATGGATTGAAAGTTTGGAAATCCGGTAAAAGCAAACCGGAAGTTGTTATGAATCTATGGTGTTGCCATTACCATATTGGTATTTAAAAGGCATTGAGGCGCCATGGGTAGTAGGAACTTCTAGTATTTGGGGCTCTATAATGTGTTCAAAAAGGTTTGTGCATCTTAATGTTCTTAAGATTGGAGCATGAAATGATTTCTATAAACATTTGGTAAACCGAATTAATGCATTACTCACGGGGTATTTTTATACTCACTTTGTATGTGATTACTCTTTTATAGATGATCCATCGAAGAATTGTTGAAAGAAAAGCCGAGAAATGGAGATTGTCGCATGACGCAAGCCAAGTTATGCATGTAATAGAGATTGATCTTTGGGCTTATTATGAGGATGATCCCATGTTTGTTATGTATTGGGAACCTCATATGAGTTCGAGATATTTTGTCTCTTTTCCCTCAATCTTTTGAACCATGACAAGATTATGAAGGATAGGCCAATATTTCTTATTTAATTGAGTATGTGTATGGAAGCCAATGTAACTAAATAAAACTTGGCTTTTTGTGGAAAGTTTTGATACAAGATTGGGAATCCTAATTTTACTTGTAAGGGTTTCCCAATCTTGTGTTCGGTTTTTAATATATATACAAAGTGACTTTTATTTATCGTGTTTTATGTTCTCTATACAAATACTACACTTTAAAATAATTAAATATGACAAACAACACTACTTCATCTAAGAAATAAAAGAAAGTTGATTGGCAAGTCATGCTCTCGATTTTGGACAAGAGTTGTAAAAAGAAATTTGTAACGCTTCCAACAAATTCATTTAGTAACAAAACTTTAACCCATACTTTTAATTATCGAGGGGTTTGCCAAGAGTGGTATCAGAGCACCGTTCCAAGGGGCGATTACATGCATATCTTGCTCGTGTGAGACAATCCTCCGGTTGACTTGCAAGTAAGTAATCACTTAGAAAGAATTATATGTATATTAGTGTAGCTTTTCAAAGTAAAGCTTATACTCATTGTTGGCTTATTGGTATTTTAGTTATTAGTTAACTCCTCTTTGGGTGTTAAGTGAAGGTTTTAAGTTGGGAAGTAAAGGATTTAACAAGTCTTAGAGTAAGGTATATAAGAAATGGAAACAAAATGTTAAACATTGGATTGTGATTGGTTTGTTAAAAGATGAATGGTGATTTTAGTTTAGTTTCAAGTGTTAGAACAACCTTAAATGAACTCTATTCATGCTATATTGTGCTTTGGAATTAAAATAATTACATGGAAATGACAAGGGAACAAAAAGTATGAAATTTGGTCTTTATTAGGTTGCCCGCGGTTGCCCGAATGCATTCCGAGGCCAACAGAAAAATTTTGCCTTTCAGGGTTGACTGCGGCTACCCGCGGAATGCATTCCGCGGCCTACATAAAAAAAAAATAAATAAATAAATTTGGTCGCAGGAAATTGTTCTATGCGGCCGCATAGTGTAAAAATTTACCATTTTTCAAAATTTTGCACTGAGGTCCCCGAACTTTCTATTTTCATGCATATTAGTCCAAAACAATTATTTTACGACTTTTAAACCTTGAAATCGACTTTTTCACCAAATTGATCTATTTTAATAGAAAGATGTCTTTTAAGTATATATTACTTTAAGTCAAATGTAGTCTTTAATAATTTTCCTTAAATTGGATATAATAACTTTTTGACATTTTAAGTTATTGTATATATGGCGGGACCCATCAATGTGTAAAATACATTTTGATATATTTTGATATGATTGTTTCTTATTGAAAAAGTCATGAATAGCTATTTTAGATGATAATTAAGTTTTAATATCTCAATTTGATTTATGAATTGAATTGGTAAATTATATAAGTTTGAATTGTTAATTTTATAATAAAGCGTATACATATCGTTATTAGTTGATTAAATGCCTCGTTTTGATAAATTTGGAAATTTATTGGTATTATATAGTTATAAGTGACCGGCATAACTGATTAAGGGGTAAATTGTTAAATAATCTACAGTACTAGATTTTAACCGACCTTCTAAATTTGTGATCAAGCATAGAAACATATCTCAAGAAGAAAGCACCAATCAAACTGTAGAACGTTTGACTCAACTTGTGAGTCAACAAGCCCATCAAATTGATCAATTACTCCAACAAAAATCTAACGGGAAGTCATCTCAAAACAAGGATGATAAAAGTAGTGTAACAGAACGATTCCGTTGCCTCAAACCCCCTATTTTTGAGGAAGTAAAGGATCCAATAGAAGCAGAAAATTGGATATGGATAGTTGAAAGGATGTTCACCAATACTCATGTTCCTGAATAGAAGCAGAAAATTGGATACGGACAGTTGAAAGGATGTTCACCTATACTCATGTTCCCGATCCTGAAAAAGTAAATTGCGCTACCTTTATGTTGAGAGGTAGTGCCGGATACTGGTGGGATACTTTAGTGAATATGGAAGAAAGCGAGGCAATGACTTGGGAGGAGTTCTGTGAGAAATTCCGTACTAAATACTTTTCTACTACTGCTAGAAATCATAAATTGAATGAGTTCATCCTTCTTAAGCAAAATCAAATGACGGTGTCGGAATATGCTCAGAAATTTGAGGAATTATCTCGATTTGTCACTCATATGTTGGGTACCACGGAACTAAAGATAAACCGATTTATTGAGGGGTTGAAGCCCGAGTTAGCTAGAGATGTAATAATGTCGGGAATTCAAGGATTGTGTTTTGCTGCTATTATGGACCGAGCCTTACTTGCGGAACAAGCGGAGTCAAAATTTTTTTGGGCGAGAGAGAATCGGGCCCGTTATTCCCAAGGCTCAAGTGGTAATCAAAAATGGAGTTCTTCAGGGAAAAATGGAAACAAGGGAAATAAAAGGCCCTACGGAAATGCAAAGGGCCAAACCAACAATAAGAAACCAAATATCCAAGGAAAATCCATGAGGAACAATGGACCACGGTGCCCAACCTGCAACAAAATACATCCGGGTCTTTGTCGAAAAGAATTGGGTCTCTACTATGGATGTGGAAAAGAAGGGCACGTGGTTAGAGATTGCCCAACAAATTCAAAGTCCAACAACCCTACAGGAAGGGTTTTTGCCATAGTCTAGCCTGACGCCACTACTAGCAATGACGTCATCACAGGTACGATCCATATTTATGGTAGACCTGTATATGCTCTATTTGACTCCGGCGCTACACATTCATTCATTTCTTACAAAGTTGCTCAAGATGCAAATTTTGCAATATTTCCAATGTCATTAGAAATGAATGTTAAATTGCCCTCCGGAGTGACTTATACGGCAAAGGATTGGATACCTAATGCAAAAATCCTAATATGAGAGAATATATGTCTGGCAGATTCAATTCTCTTCAACCTCATAGATTTCGATATAATCTTGGGGATAGATTGGTTATCCAAACATGGTGTGACTATTGATTGCCGAGCTCGAACATTGAAATTGTCAAAAAAAAACCCCATATTGTTTTCCAAGCCTCTGAAAAGCACCCGAACAATAATCTCAGCCTTCCAAGCACATAGACTCTTGAAACAAGGTCATTTGGGATTTTGGATTAGCGTACATCAAATTAAGGCTGAAAATTCCGTCTCACCTTCATCTTTGCCTATAGTTCAAGAATATCTGGATGTATTTCCTGATGAATTACCCAGATTACCCCTTAACCGTGAGGTCAAATTCGGTATTGAGATATATCCTGGTACGGAACCAATCTCTAAAGCTCCGTATCGTATGTCACCGAATGAATTAAAGGAGCTTCGAACTCAATTAGATGAACTGCTCAGTAAAGGCTTCATTCGACCAAGCTCATCTTCTTGGGGTGCACCCGTTCTATTCGTAAAGAAAAATGATGGATCTATGAGAATGTGGATCGATTATTGATACAATAAAGAACAAGTACCCTCTCCCACGTATCGATAATTTGTTGGATCAACTTAAAGGGTCAGTAATCTTTTCAAAAATCGATTTACGATTGGGGTACTATCAATTGAAAATAAAGGAAGAGGATATTCACAAATCCGCCTTTAGCACAAGATATGGACATTTTGAATTTTTGATTATGGCTTTTGGCTTAACAAATACTCCTGCAGCTTTTATGGATCTTATGAATCGAGTATTTAAGGAATATTTAGATGAATTTGTGATCGTGTTTATTGATGATATATTGATTTATTCAAAGTCTCGAGAAGACCACATCAAGCACTTACATTGGGTTTTACAAACTTTGAGAGAAAAATAACTATAAGCAAAATTCTCAAAATGTGAATTTTGGACCGAGAAAGTGAATTTCCTTGGTCATGTGGTGAATCAGAAAGGGATTTTAGTTGACCCAAGTAAAGTGGAAGCTGTAAACTGGCCTCAACCTAGAACTCCTACTGAAATACGAAGTTTCTTAGGATTGGCTGGGTACTACCGGAGATTTATCAAAGATTTTTCAAAAATTGCAGTTTCTCTTACACGGTTAACAAAGAAAAATGTACAGTTCAGGTGGAATAAGGACTGTGAAAGGAGCTTCAAAGAGTTAAAAAAGCGGCTAACCACGGCTCCTATTCTTACCATTCCTGAGGAAAGTGGTAAGTTTAGTATTTACAGCGATGCATCCAAATACGGACTCGGATGTGTGTTAATGCAAAATGACAAAGTTGTGGCTTATGCATCTAGACAATTAAAACCTTATGAAAAGAATTACCCCACTCACGACTTAGAATAGCCGCTATAGTGTTTGCCTTGAAGGTTTGGCGACATTATCTCTATGGAGCAAAATGTGAAATTTATACGGATTATAAAAGCTTGAAGTATTTCTTTAACCAGAAAGAACTGAACATGCGGCAGCGACGATGGCTTGAATTGGTAAAAGACTATGATTGTACAATCAATTACCACCCCGGAAAGGCAAATGTGGTAGCTAATGCTTTAAGTCGGAAAGCCATCACAGATGGAAAGAAACCTAAGGAGTTGCAGCGGGAAATTGAAAAATTCGAGTTAGAAATCTTGCCAAATGGGGGTGCAAAGTTGAGAGCTATGATTGTAAAACCAACATTAATTGAGCAGATTATAGAAGGGCAAGAGACTGACTCCTTTGCTGAAAAGATACAGGACAATTTAAAGAATGGAAAAGAATCCGCTTATAATATATCAAGCCAATGGGTATTGAGATACAAAGATAGTGTATGTAGCAGAAACAGGAAAAATACGGGAATATGTTTTGGAAGAGGCGCATAGCACGCCATACACTCTACATCCGGGTTCCACGAAAATGTATCTTGATATAAAGAAATTATATTGGTGGCCCAACATGAAGCGACATATTACGGAGTTTGTCGCTAAATGCCTCACCTATCAACAGATCAAAGCAGAACATCAACAACCAGCAGGGACATTACAACCATTAGAGATTCCCGAGCGGAAATGGGAGAAAATAACAATGGACTTTGTCAGTGGATTACCTAAAGTCATCAAAGGATATGATGCTATATGGGTAATCGTTGACCGTCTAACAAAGTCGGCACACTTCATACTCATTAAAATAACATTCAAAATGGAACAACTGGCCGAATTGTATATTCAAGAAATTGTAAGATTACATGGTATTCCAGTTTCCATTGCTTCAGATCGAGACCCGCGATTTCTATCGCGATTTTGGAAGGAAGTTCATCAAGCCTTGGGGACACTATTAAATTTTAGTACGACTTTCCATCTCCAAACTGATGGTCAATCCGAGCGAACCATCCAAACTCTTGAAGACATGCTTCGAGCATGTGCTTTGGAATTTCCACAAAAATAGGATCATTATTTACCATTGGCGGAGTTTTCATACAACAATAGTTACCATTCCTCAATTCAAATGGCACCATATGAAGTATTATATGGAAGAAAATGCAGATAGCCATTGTATTGGAATGAAGTTGGAGAAAGGAAACTAATCAATTCAGAAATGATGGAAGGGATGATTAAAGTGGTGGATACGATAAAGGAAAAGTTAAAAGCTGCACAAGACCGTCAGAAAAGTTACGCGGATCAAAGACGACGGCCATTGGAATTTAAGATTGGAGATCAAGTATTTGTCAAAATATCTCCAATAAAGAAACTTTTCCGCTTCGAGAAAAGAGGCAAATTGACTCCTCGGTACATTAGGCCATTTGAAATAACAAGAAGAATTGGAGAAGTGGCCTATGAATTGAAATTGCCTGAAAGAATGAGTCAAATTCATCCGGTGTTTCATATCTCAACATTAAGAAAGTACATGCCGGAACCTTCTCATGTACTGTCAGAAACACCTTCTAACATACAACCTGGCTTAACATTGGAAGAACGACCCGTGAAAATCTTGATGCGAGAGACAAAAAGATTGCGTAATAAAGAAGTACCCCTCGTTCGCGTACTGTGGAAAAGTGAAATCTTGGAAGAGGAAACGTGGGAACGAGAAGATGATATGAGAAAACAGTATCCCGAATTATTTACAGGTAATTTCAAATTTCGAGGACGAAATTCTTTTAAGGGGTGTAGATTGTAACATCCCGTGAAATTCCTCTATTTTTAATAATGATATCTTCGGAATAATAATAATTTGTTTTGATATTCAACTATATGTAATCGATGAATAAATCTCATAATTGATTGTCTAGTTGAGACATTTTATATGAATTTGAAGACATTTTTGTTTAGTTGATGATTACTCGAATGTATGTCAATTACCTCATCGGTTTTAGAAATTTGTTACAAGAACGATTAAACTTAATCGGATAGTAAATTTTGAGACAAAAGATTCTTAAGGTAAAGATATGATGTCTCACTATTATAATCGGAAATATAAGGACTTAATTATTGACTTTAATAGGTAAATGAGTTTATTAAGAGAAAAGGGAAAGATCTTAGACACTTGGATCCAATAGGCTTCTCCCCACATGAATTGAATCAACAACCCACATTTGGCACCTTGATTTACTAAGAAGCATTCATATCCCTCCAATTTAACTCATTGCTATGGACAAGTGGGAGTCTTTGCATTGGTGGAACTCAAAGTCTTTAGGAAACAAGAATAAAAATTCGTCCATAAATTGTGCATGGTTTTGTAAACTCACAAAAGACTTTCAAAAGCTCTCTTTTAACTCTCCAAGCAAGGCTTAGTTCATACACATATAGAACCCACATTCTAAAGGTTATTTTGCCTAGATATACCAAGGATTTGAGAGTGTTTTGCCATTGATTAACAAGTCTTCATTTCAAAGGTTTAAGCACGCAAGGTGAGTAATCCATTTATTTGATTTATTTGCATGCATAAATTTCAAGAAAATGTATATGTTTTGGTTATTGTTAAAATGATTTCTTGCATAAGAAATGCTAGAGTCCCTCTACCCATTCTGTATTGTTTGCTTTGATTTGATCCATGTTAATTGTTATGGATTGAAAGTTTGGAAATCCGGTAAAAGCAAACCGGAAATTGTTATGAATCTATGGTGTTGCCATTACCATATTGGTATTTGAAAGGCATTGAGGCGCCATGGGTAGTAGGAACTTCTAGTATTTGGGGCCCTATAATGTGTTCAAAAAGGTTTGTGCATCTTAATGTTCTTAAGATTGGAGCATGAAATGATTTCTATAAACCTTTGGTAAACCGAATTAATGCATTACTCACTGGGTATTTTTATACTCACCTTGTATGTGATTACTTTTTTATAGATGATCCATCGAAGAATATTTGAAAGAAAAGCCGAGGAATGGAGATTGTTGCATGACGCAAGCCAAGTTATGCATGTAATAGAGATTGATCTTTGGGCTTATTATAAGGATGCTCCCATGTTTGTTATGTATTTGGGAACCTCATATGAGTTCGAGATATTTTGTGTCTTTTCCCTCAATCTTTTGCACCATGACAAGATTATGAGGGATAGACCAATGTTTCTTATTTAATTAAGTATGTGTATAGAAGCCAATGTAACTAAATAAAACTTGGCTTTTTGTGGAAAGTTTTGATACAAGATTGGGAATCCTAATTTTACTTGTAAAGGTTTCCCAATCTTGTGTTTGGTTTTTAATATATATACAAAGTGACTTTTATTTATCGTTTTTCATGTTCTCTATACAAATACTACACTTTAAACTAATTAACGACGACAAACAGCACTACTTCATCTAAGAAATAAAAGAAAGTTGATTGGCAAGTCATGCCTTCGATTTTGGACAAGAGTTGTAAAAAGAAATTTGTAGCGCTATCGACAAATTCATTTAGTAACAAAACTTTAACCCATGCTTTTAATTATCGAGGGGTTTGACAGGAATTCCATAGCCGGACTGTCAGAACGGTGCCATCATCGAAGGACTAGAACATGGCCCAGACACAAACAAGACGGACGCATTCAAAGAACTAAAAATGATCTAGTGCCACACTTATAGTACCATATATAGTGCTATATGTATGGCGCAACATGATTTTTTTAATGAGCCAGATTTCCTTCTAACTCCTTGTATAGAGCCAGATATGACTCATTGGAATTTAGAAAGACTCTTTATTGTTTCTATTTTTGTGTTTTAAATCAATTAAATTACAGTATTTATCATAAGGGTTTTTTACTCCTAGCGTCCCCAACTTTTCATCTTTTTACGGATTACGTCCTCAACCTTTGTTTTTCCTCCAGTACGTCACCAGCCTTTAAAGAAATCCTCTATTTCGTCCCTGTAACGGAAACCGTCAAATTCAACCGTGAAGGTCATGGACATTTTTGGTAACATACCGAAAATTAATATTTTAATGTTAAAAGAATTTTAAAAAAGGGAAAAAAGGTTGGGGGAGGTCCCCCTTCTGCTTTGGCGGCTGGAAATGGCAACTGTTCTTGCTGCCGGAATGGCAGCAAAAGGGGGGAGTCTCTTCCCAACAGCGCTTCTAGTGGAGTAGAGGGGAGAGGCTCCCCCCTCAGGTGCCATTTCTGACAACGTTCCCTATCAGAAATGGCAACAAGGGGGGGAGAGTGCTTGCTGCCGGAATCCCTCCTGATCTTGCTGCTGAACAGCTGCCATTTCCGGCAGCCCTTTGGCTACCGTAAATGGCAAAATGGAGGGCCTCCCCCCAAACAAAACCCTTTTTCTTTTTTTTAATTTTTTTTAATTTTCAACATTAAAATATTAATTTTTGGTATGTTACTGAAAATGCCCATGACCTGAACTGTTAAATTTGACGGTTTCGTTACTAGAGACGAAGTAAAAGATTTTTTTAAAGGTTGAGGACATACTGAAGGAAAAATAAAAGTCGAGTACGATAGGTGTAAAAAAACCCATATCATAATTATTAATGCACAATCTTTCCCCGTTTACTCTGTTGGATTCAGCCAATAAGAGTAGGACAGTGCACGAGAAAAAACCCATTTTCTTTTCTTGATTCTTTATTTTTTATTTTTTCTAGTAATCTGTTTTGGCAGCATCTAAAGAAAGTGGGAGGTTGGTTTTGTTCTAAATCTTACTCCCAAAGAGAAAAGGGAGTAGTTCAAAACTTTCTAATTTGATTTTCCCTTTATTTTCTTGGTTGTATGTTGAAGCAAGGTAAGAAGTGACTATTGCTGAACGGATGTTACCATAGACAAAACGGGACTCCAGATATCAAGACGGGGTTGACTTGGGTTTGCCTCAGCTCCCGGGTACTCAGGTTTTATGTGAGGAAAAAAAATTTTTTTTTATCTTTTTCATAATTTTTCTTGTGATTCTTGGAACTTTGCGTTTCCTTTCCTTTGATAGGATTGTATCACATGAGCCCTTGTGTTTTTCTTTCCTTTCCCTGTCTCTGCTGTCCAGGATAAAGGGTTGAGCTTAATTTACATTGCTTTGCCCCAAATATATTTAAGTATTTAATTTGATTTGAGAGGATTCATGAATTTTTTTAATTTATTTATCTTCTTGTTCTCTGTATTTTATGGTGGAATTTGTTACAAATGTTGGTGGTTTATTTCTGATCATCAGATCTGACTACACATTTCACTTTTAAGCCTCAGAGTTGAGCTGAATACCCTAATCAAATGTGAATTGAAGATTTCTTGATTTAGCTATATATACATCTTCTGAGGAATGGAAATCGGTTTGTTAATATCCCCTATTTTTATTTTGGGAGTTTTCAATAAAAGAGCAACAGAATGAATCAATTTAACAATGATAACTTATGTAAATTTAGAGGGGGCAGGCGGGTGACCCTTGCTACTGTTTTGAAAGTGATTTAGATGGAGGATATGTATCTGGCGGTTCCAGTGCCATTTGAATCAGGCAATTTGACTGTTACAATCCGAGTGTAAAAAAGTTGTATCAATGTTACTAGCTTAAGGTTGAAGGCTGACAGAACTAGTCTCTTTGATTCCTCGACCAAAAGCTTGATGTCCAACTCCACTGATGGTGATAACGAGTATCGCAATTCCAACCATTTGGAAAACAAAGCTCTGGCTTCAGTGTTATTGGGGCCTGAAGAGGCTCAAAGTGGGAGTCGGAGGGATGAGACACTCGCCATGGATATTGTAGTCCAGGAAAGCGAAGAAGACGGCTTATCATCATTGGTGGGAGATCCATTACTTGATAGGTCATGTTCTCTGTCTGTGGTGAGTGATATCAGTAGCATATGCGGTGATGATTTTGTAGGTATCAATGCGAATTCTGAGGTGGGAGTGACAAGAGTGGTTGAAGTTGAGAGTACGGATGGTTGTGAACTTGCTGCAGAGACGTCAAAATTAGTAGACCCAACCGTTCGTGAGGCCATTTGTGATTCTCTATCTGTGGCAGTAGCAGGAGGCGAAGCTCCAGATAGTATGTGTGAAAACCCGACAGTTACTATTCAGCTGGTTGGTACCTCGAGTGAAAGAATTAGGCGAAGTGTTTTTCAGGTGGATTATGTGCCCCTCTGGGGGTTCACGTCTGTGTGTGGGAGGAGACCAGAAATGGAGGATGCAGTTGCAGCTATACCTAGGTTTCTCAAAGTTCCTCTGCGGATGCTAATTGACGATCCCATGCTTGATGGAGAGATTCAACATTTGACTCATCTGACAACCCATTTCTTTGGAGTTTATGATGGCCATGGAGGCTCTCAGGTCTCTCTCTCCTTTCTCTTAGTACACACGCAGAAACGATCTCCCTAGCACCGTCACTTATCTTATGCTATGGAATATGACATTGCACATCAATTAATTTGTGGATGAATTTTTGTTGGATGCAGAAGTTGATTTTGATATTGTATTTGTTTAATTGATGAGCGTGCCACTATTGCATAGTATAAGCAAAGCAATGGTGTTTGGTAGAACACACGTACACATGTAGTCAAATTGAGATTACAGATCAAAATTTTAAACTCTATCTTTAATGGCATCAATAAACGAAAATAAATCGGGAGGGGGGGGGAGGGGGGGAACTTTGACTTACAGGTTTAGGCTTCTGTGCAAGTGTTATGTCCGCTTGTCATTTCAAAAATTTCATTATAATTCTGAGCAAGTTTTACAATGGGAGCTATCGGAACTCTCTGTTTTTTTTTTTTTTTTTGCATGCATAGAAAAACAGCCCTCCCTCGTATTCATTTGTATAGGGTAAGAACTTGGTTGACATGAAAACATGGAGTGAATGCCCAAAAGTGGAAAACCTTCGTTGATGACCATGGACTTTCTCACTTTGCTATGTTTGATATTTGGTATTGGAAATCTAACTTCCAGGTGGCAAACTACTGTCGGGACGTGTGCTCTTCCGATCTAGCGAATTCATATGGCTTAGGCCGAGGAATTGGAAATAATTATGGCCAATCTGGATTATGAAAGTAGTAAAGGCAACTGCCAAGATCAGTGGAGAAGAGCCTTCACCAACTGTTTTCTGAAGGTTGACAATGAAATTGGAGGGAAAGCTAGTGAAACAATTGCTCCAGAAACTGTTGGCTCGACTTCTGTTGTTGCAATTGTCTGTTCATCGCACATTATAGTAGCTAATTGTGGCGATTCAAGGGCAGTCCTATGCCGCGGGAAAGAGCCTGTGCCATTATCTGCTGATCATAAAGTAAGCATGCGACTTTAATCTAACAGCATTTTGCTGTTCAAGTTATTTATTTTTGTCAAACATGATCTCCACAGTTACTTCTTTTACTAATAAACTAACTTTTTAAGAAAGTTAATTCTTTACTTTCTACAAAAGTAACCTATAAGTACAGCCAAATATGCTAGTAATAATACACTTTAAAGTAACATTTACCAGCTAATTTCCTTTCATCCTCTGTTAGCCTAATAAGGATGACGAATATGCAAGAATTGAAGCAGCCGGAGGAAAAGTGATACAGTGGAATGGTCATCGTGTTTTTGGCGTCCTTGCAATGTCTAGATCTATTGGTAAATATATTCATAGCCATTATCTTTTCCATCATTACCATTTGACATCTTTCGACTTAGTGTTCATCTAAAGTCGCCCGCCTGCCTCCACGGAGAGCCTCCAATCTTTTAGGGATATTTTCTCTTATAGTTACAGAATACGGTATGAAGTGAAATGCCGCATATAGATATCTTTCACGGCATTAATATCAACTATTCATGAACGGGTTCTCTGTAAAGATGAATGGCTACTTTTGTTGCTTATTATTGTCAAAATGAACTTAAGTTTGTTGAATTAAAGTAGCTATGCATTCTGAAAGTCCTAGAAAAGTCTCATAATATTGATGACGTAGGATATAAGTTATGAAACATGACTAGGATTTCTTGCTGATGTTGAACACAAGACCTTGCTTGAAATGATTATCTTATTAGATGCAAATAACATGTGGAGTCAAACACCTTATGCAGTTACACGTTGGATATAAAATGGAAGACCACCTAGTAGACCTTGTTTCAGTATTTGCTGTCAGGTCATTGAGGAGACTTTTTTCTTTCCTTTCTTGTTCTCTTTGTCTCTACTCGACGATGAAAATTGGGGTGGTCGAAGGGGTGGGATTGGTATGCTAAGAAACATGGTATATCACTTATGTCTTGGCTTGTCTGTTAGGTATATTGCGCAGCTATTTCTGTTTCACAAAGTTTTGATTTCTTTACTAATTTCAGTCCCCGCCTTCGTGGCCTCATAATTTTAACTAAAGGGGTTTCTTGGCTGTTGCAGGGGATAGATATCTGAAACCCTGGATTATTCCAGATCCCGAAGTGGTGTTTATTCCCCGATCTAGGGAAGATGAATGCCTTATTCTTGCTAGTGATGGTTTATGGGATGTCATGACCAACGAGGAGGTTTGTGATATGGCTTGTAGAAGGATACTCGTCTGGCATAAGAAGAACAGTGTCACTCTTCCCGTAGAAAGAGGTGAAGGAATTGATCCTGCGGCTCAAGCAGCAGCTGAATATCTATCAAGCCGCGCTCTTCAAAAGGGCAGCAAAGACAACATTACCGTAGTTGTGGTGGACTTAAAATCCCAAAGAAAGGTGAAAATCGGAAGCTAACATAAACTTTTTCTTGTCCAACTGTTCCATTCATGTCATAGAATGTAATTTTTCATTCTATTATTACTACACTGTTTACATTTAGCCCTTCAGTTTTCGACCGAGGGTTATGATGTCCTGCAGTATCGGCACTGCCTGCACCTGCCAATGGTCTGCTAATTTGTATCTTAGCTATGTTGTAGTAGGATAGTTGTCCCATTGGAAGATTTTTGTTCTTGCAAATAGGCATCACTATCAATTCAATTGGTCACTATGCCTCCGAGTAAATGGCTCTGTGAGGTGCATCACTTTGTGTTATTTGGACAATTTGGTGCTTGCTTTATAAACATAGCAGCAAATCTTGGAAGTTAAATTCGCTATCATTATATCGTCTAGGCATGTTAATAATACCTTATACATGGTAGGGATGCTGGAAAACTGCTGTCAAACAAATGAATTGAAACTTGGGAGTTTAATCATCTCCTGAATAAGATTGGTGAACTGACAATATTTCTATTGGAAATGGTCTATAAGATAATAATGAATCACATATGGAAATACAAGAAGTTCGACCCGTCTCTAGATACACAACAACATAACTTTATTTGACATCATAAAATCAGTAATTTAGTTTTAAGCAAGGGATTCCCTTCGTTCTCCAAGATCGGAAGACAGTTGAATGCTTGAGGGTTTGAATATCATTTCTTTCGGAAGAGGAAGTGCGAGACCATCCATTCTTCTCCATTGTTGTAATTGAACATTTCAGCAACTGCGATGAAGAATGTTCTCCAGTAGACAGTCCACTTGACAGCTGAATCCTTGCCATAAGTCGATTCCATTATTGGCTTCACAGAGTTCGCGTTCTGGTCCATTCTTTTAAGCCACTCTTTACTGCAAGTGGAAGTTCTAGATTATCTTTCTCATCAACGCGAGTCTCATTCTATCACTGCTGCATTTTGATAAGGGAAACTAATAACTTCGCAGAAGCCATCCTTACCTTGTCTGGGCATAATGCTTTCCGTTCACAAGCCAATGATCAACTATAGACACATCATCCTGCAGAGCAAACATGACCAAGAAGCAACGGTAGATAGTCATGCTTTGGTTCATAGTTCCAAATTCCAAAATATACTGTTAGTCAATGAAATTAGAGTCCTTGTGCTAATGTAATTTTAGTATTTTTAGAGGGTTAAGTATGCTCTAGTCTCTTTTACCTAGAATGTGCATAATTTTACCTACAAAGCAATGACCATGATGGTTTCTTTTATTTTCTCGTGTACATCTTGCATTGAAGCATAAGCTCATTTTCTAGAGCCCAAGAGCATATCCAATAGGCTCCCTAAACATGATGCTCTTTATTTTTAGGAGCCAAAGTATAAAATGTGATACCCACCATTTCTTGATTTAACAAAACTAAATATATTTTTTTAATATTAGAAGGGGGATTGTAGGGGTGGGGAATTGAACCCTTGATCAAGAGTGTGAGGAACCAACTTGGATGTGATTAGATTAAATGTCTCTTGGCACCAACACTATACTTTGATTACATTGGCCACTAAAATTAAAAAAAGAAAAAAGAAATATTAATTCATAATGAGAGAATGCAATAAATATTTCTCGAAAAAAGTAAAATAAAGAGATGCAAATAGAGAGTTCACTGGAGAAGGATAAAGTTTCTACTCCTTAAATTTAAAGAAGCTCTCTTTATTTGGAATAATATGCTTTTCAAAAATAAAGAGGCTTTTGAAGATTCTCCTAGAACTGAAGTTCAGAAATAGGCTTGCTTAGTTTAAATTGTTTTCAGTATAACTTAAAGAGATAATTATTTTTATTTTTTTGGGGGGTGGGGGGTGTGGGGGAGGGAGGGAGGGAGGGAGAGAGAGGGAGAGAGAGAGGGAGAGAGAAGCATGTTGTCAAATGTCAAGTACAGGTTTGTGCTAAGCTTGCCTGAAAATAAAGGAGTAGGTTTGCTGAAGGCATCGTGCCTCCAGTGAAGAAGTACCGAGTGATCCAATCGTCTTCATTGACATCCTGCAAAAGAATTATAGAGATAGCTGTGTAGGCTCTTCTGGTGAAATCTTAATGAGAAAAACTCAGTAGCAAATTTGTAAAGTAACCAATAAATTAAATGTCCTTCAATCCAAGTTTCACACGACAGGAAAGGGAGACAAAACCTGAATAAATTACCTCATAGTGGTAAGCAAATGTTTTATGGCAGAAATAATGAACAAACAGACGACTGTCTGGTTTCATCCACCTGGATATCTTCTTAAGAAGGTCCCGATAGTTTTTCATATGCTGTTTTTCAGAGAACAAAAGAAGTTCATCAGCCATGCCTACAACAACCACAAGCCTATTTGAGACTTAAAAGACGAAATACCTCAAACATTTCAATGGAGAATATTGTGTCATATGAAGCTTCCATGTCAAATGTGCTAATATCTGCGACAATGATATCAACATTGTGCAATTGAAGAACCCTGTGAAGCAAAATAATTAAGGTCAGAATGTCTTCAGACCAGTGCTGTTGGCTTTGGGGAAGAAAATTAGGAGAGAGGCAACCAAAAAGAAGGTACGCATGCACACATATATTGAAAATTTTCCAGTTTCCGATGGGAGCCAAGTGTATATAGAAGAGGCATTTTATTATTATTGTTATTAATTCATTTTTTACTTGACAAGAAGCTATCAACAAATGAAGTGTCCAGGAAATCTTGATTGATTATCTTAAGAATTTAGCAAGTTTTATCACATGGTCATTTAGTTAATAATAACTAAAATGTTAGTGAAGATTCTGCAGTTCAAATTTGGAATGATCTTAGAGAAATATGCAGCATTTCAAACATCCGAAGTCCATTCATAGGGCAAACTTTTGCTGAGGGTCAAAGTTAAAACATGTTCAGGTTGACTCTATAGGTTCAAGACTATGCAATCTAAAGGTGGAATCAAAGAAGCATTGAGGGGGCCAATGATTTAGCACATCCACCAGATCAAAAATACAGGGCATATTTGTAGGTGAACTGGTGAATTTGTTCTCGGAGTCGAGTCAAAATATTCTAAAAGATGTTTGTCCACTTCCCCATCAAAGAAGAAAGTGCTAAATTTATATTTTGGACATAATAATCATAGTTAAGTGGACAATATTGTTCAAGTAATGCCAAATAATGGCATTATTAGTCCTACACTTAAATTATCTAGGAATTCTTTCTTTAAAAATATCACTGAAACTTTTGGGTAGTGTTCAGCAGGAACTAGGATATTTGTAGTGTATGCAGGTCAATCAGGAAGCATTTATGGATAGATAGCATTTTCATATAAGATAAATTTTTAAGGAAAAATACCGGTATTGCTCCTCAATGTACGCTTTCTGGGTCACTGAGTTGCAGATCCCTGTGATCTGGCAATTTCGATATTTTTGTGCTATATATAGAACAAGTGATCCCCAACCACATCCAACATCAAGAACAGTATGGCCATCTTTGATTTGTGACCTCTCACAGTACAGTTCTAACATTGCCTTTTCAGCATCCTCTAAGGTGCTTGACTTGTCCGGAAAGAAGCAGCAACTGCACCAAATAACACATGCATAACTCCATTAGCTCTTATTACAGACTCAACTAATTGAGAGAGTAGAATTAACATCTAACAGAATCTCTGAAAAACAGCAAGCCTTTCAGATGCATTCAAATTTCGCCAATAGTAAGCACCAAGGTGAAAGATGGTTAATGCCTGTATTTAAGATGCTTTCCAAGAACTAGCTTGAAGAAAGATGTAGGAACTTCATAATGCTGATATTTTGGCTTTTCTGTCTTAATTGCTATTGGCATTTCTCTTAATGCTGCAAAGAAAGAGCAATTAGTAAGACACTTTTCTGTAAAGTAAAAGTTCAATACTAATGAGAAACCTAATTAGGGCTAGATTACCAAGTCTTATAGATATTTTTCGATGCTATATGTTCCAATACAATCTCAAGGAATGATAAGTGCTAAACTAAAGCAGAAACTCCTAGTCACCTCCACTCGATCGTTGCTAACAGTGGAACACTGAAACTGACATTTGACTCCGTTTTGACATTTTAGCAATGCTCTTGAATCTATACTTGTAAGAACTATTGCTAAAACGTGGCATTCACCTAGATTCTAAAAACCGGCCGCTCAGGGAGACACATAAAAATTAAGATGAAAATTGCAAGATGTGGAAAATGGGAAATTATGGACATCCGTCAAAACATCTTGGCATGGCCAAAATCTCCAGCAATATTCACGGAAATATAACAATCGTTCATCTTTCCCCTTTTAAGTAAACGAGAGTAATTGAGAAAATTTAGAGCGTACAATGGGCAAAATGGAGGAGGTCGGACAATTGGAGCTCGGCGGAGGGTTTGTAGCCGGAGCGAAGTCGACTGGCTAGAAGCAGGCGAGTGAGCCGCCGTACAACGGCGTCCGGCAGCAAATTACGCTCGAGTGAAGCAAGCATTAGACGGACTGTAGCATCATACGGCGTCTGCACTATCGATTCCATTTGCACTACTACTTGTGGAAATAAATTTTGAGTTTACTATTGCTGCTGCTCTGAATCAATTTTGAATTATGATGCGGGAACTTTTCACTTCTTTTTATCGTTATCCTTACTGGAATCTGGATAGTTGCAGTGACATTGGCATTTCTGTCATTACTGGTACGGACTTTTAACGGTAAAACCGTTTGGCAATTATTATAAGCGGTAGGGTGGGTAAGATTAGTAGTTAAATTGGAAAATCAAGGGTAAATTTCACATATGGTCCCAATCTTTACGCTTTGTATTAGGTCAATCTTCATTTTTTTTTTCAACGACGTGTGTCTCTTGCCTTTTATAAATTGACACATAAGGTCCGTAATTCCAAAAATTACAATTACGCCCTTAACCTTTTTCAAGGAAAAATTTTCAGAGAAAAAGGTAAAAATAATAAAAATAAAAATTTTCTTCAATTTTAGTTTTTTTATTTTTATTTGATTTGACTTTTTTTTAGCAAGAAACCAAATCTCATTATTATTTTATTTTTTTAATTTTTAATCTACTGAATTATTTAATTAGTAATTAGAGATTATAATCATCATTTTTTGTTAAAAATGGTAGATAGTGTCAAAAAGTAAGAATTCAGGTAAAAGTGCTAGTTTTTAAACGTTAGGGACAAAAAAATGCAGAAACATGAAAGGGTGGAGGTAGATAGTGCCAATTAGCCAAAAAAAGGGATGGAAGCTACGTCGTTTTTCAACAAGGATTTAGGATAACAGGGAAAGAGGAGAAATGAACGGGGTAGGCTCGGAAGCGGGCCCAAAAAAAAAGATAAAAGATAAAAGAAAGTGTCCTAGTTGTAAAAAATTCTTCACAAAATATAAGTAAAGATGCCACCCCAAATTAGACTTTATGACCACATATAAGCTAATTTAACATATGAGAAGAATGTTTAAGTACTAGACGCATGGTGTCTTAGCATAATATCAACATATCACTGCATTCTAAAATCACATAAGGTATCATAATGACACTAGACATTTGGTGCTTAAACATTTTCAGCAAGTCTAGTCGTAGTCAAAATCATCTATGGTCGTGGGAAATAATATCAACACTTTAAAGAATTGAGAATTACTTTTGGTTTTGGAGGTTTAAGAGATTTTGCTTTTAGTTTTTATTACGAAAAGGAAGGATGACTTTCATCCATTAGTACTATTAGACATGTTTCTAGAATTTTATTGCAAACTAGAGACCAGCTTTGTCATCAAACATGTACTATGGTACGGGTACCGGTTTAGACATGGAGGTAATTGCTTGCTTATTAGAAGCAATCCAACAATATGAATACGGTAGTAATGCATCATGTTTAGAAATACACAAAGTTCGACCGGCCTCTTCATGGTTCATACACAAAAAATTACCTTTAATTGACATCATATATTTGGTTGAAGCCAAGGAGTTCATTTGAAATGGTAGAAAGATTGCATTTGAACCACTCTCTCTGAATGCATTTGCAGTTGGAAGGTTTGCTTATTACTTCTTTCGGAAGAGTAAATGTGAGACCATCCATTCTTCTCCATTGTTGTAACTTAACATTTCTGCAACTGCAATGAAAAAGGTTCTCCAGTATGCAGTCCACTTGACAGCTGAATCCTTGCCATAAGTCGATTCCATTATTGGCTTCACAGAATTCGCGTTCTGGTCCATTCTTTTAAGCCAATCTTCACTGCAAATGGAAGTTCCATATTGGCTTTTTCATCGATACAAGTATCATTCTATCATTGTCACATTTTGATAAGTGAAACTAATAACTTCACAGAAGCCATCCTTACCTTGTCCAGGCATGATGATTTCCATTTACAAGCCAATGATCAACTATCGACACATTGTCCTGCACGGCAGATGTATCACCAAAAAGCAACAGTAGATAGTCATGCTTTGGTTCATAGCCCCCAAATATACGGTTCTCAATGGAATTAGAGTCTCCTGCTAATGTAATTTTTGTGTTTTAGAGGGTTAGAGATGCTCCAGACTATTCAGAGGAACCTAGAATGTCCGATCTATTTTACTGACAAAGCATTGTGATGATAGTTTCTTTATTTTCTCTCTTAAATTGTGTACATCTTGCAATGAAGAATAAGTTCATAGGGACTAAGCATTGAAATATGGAAATAAGATTGCAAAGTTTGAAACGGTTTTTGGCACGACATCAGGAGATGAGTTATGGGAAAATGGAAAAACACAGAGAGAGAGAGAGAGAGAGAGAGAGAGAGAGAGAGATCAGATAAGCGTGTTGCCAGGTATAGGTTTGTGCTAAGCTTGCCTGAAAATAAAGGAGTAGGTTAGCTGAAGGCATCGTGCCTCCAGTGAAGAAGTACCTAGCTATCCAATCATCTTCATTGACATCCTGCAAAAGAGTAGTGAGATAGCTGTATAGGCTCTTCTGATTGAACTTTTTAGTGACAAACTCAGTAGCAAATGTATAAAGGAATCAATAAATCAAATGGCCATGAGTTTTCAGTTTCACATGTTGGGGAGAAAAGAAAGAAAGAAAGAAATTACCTCGAAGTGGTAAGCAAATCCCTTGTGGCAGAAATGATGGACAAACAGAAGACTGTTGGGTTTCATCCACCTGGATATCTTCTTAAGAAGGTCCCTGTAGTTTTTCATATGCTGTTTTTTAAAGAACAAACCAAGTTCATCAGCCATATCAATGACAACCGCAAGCCTAGTTGGGACTTAGAAAGGATGAAATACCTCAAACATCTCAATGAAGAATATTGTGTCATATGAAGCTTCCATGTCAAATGTGCTAATATCTGCTACTATGATATCAACATTTTGCAATTGAAGATCCCTGTAAGGCAGAATAATTAAGGTCAGACACACAGTCTCTCCAGACAGTTAGTGTTGGCTTTGGGGAATAAAATAGGGGGAGAAAGGCAATCAGGTAGATCTAAGTGCATTTAGTGCACAAATAGATGGAACTTGTTCCAGTTTCCACCGGAAGAAGCCGTCAAACAAATGAATTTGTCAAGGAAATCTTGATTGATTTTCTTAAAAATCTATCAAGTTTTGATCTCATTAAAAATCGTTTATTTACTAATAACTAAAGAGTTAGCTGTTCAAGTTTGGACTGTCTCACAGAAATATGTGACATTTCAAAAATCCATTGTCAACTTCACAGGGCAAACTTTTGCTAACATTCAAATTAGAACTATTCAAATGGACACTACAGGTTCAACGCTATGCATATGCCTCAGGACCAGTGAAAGTATACATCTATATCTATTTGTCGTTCGATTGGTGAAATTGGCATCCAAAGTTGGGGAATCAAAATATTCCAAAAGACACTTGTCCACTTCCCACACTTCTATGTTAAAGAAGAGAGTGCAAGAGTTATATTTTTGGACATAATCCTGCAATAGTTTTGCCTAACAGCATCTTTTATATAAGAGAAGTTATCAAAGAAAAATACCGGCATTGCTCCTCAATGTATGCTTTCTGGGTCACTGAATTGCAGATCCCTGTAACCTGGCAATTGCGATATTTTTGTGCTATATATAGAACAAGGGATCCCCAACCACATCCAACGTCAAGAACGGTATGGCCATCTTTTATTTGTGACCTCTCACAGTACAGCTCAAACATTGACTTTTCAGCATCATCTAAGGTGCTTGACTTGTCTGGAAAGAAGCAGCAACTGCAGCAAACAGCACAAGCATAACTCGGTTAGCTCCTAATACAGAAACAACGACTTGAGACAGTATAATGACATCTAACAAAATCTCTGAGAAACTTCTCAGCAAGTCTTTCAGATGCATTCAAATTGCTCCAATAGTAAGCACCAAGGTGAAAGATATTATGCCTGTATTTAAGATGCTTTCCAAGAACAAACTTGAAGAAAGATGTGGGAAGTTCATAATGTTGAGATTTTGGCTTTTCTGTCTTTATGGCTATAGGCATTTCTCTTAATGCTGCAAAGAAAGAACAATTAGTAAGATTGTTTTGGAAAATAAAATTTCCATATTGAGACAATTAGTGCCAAATTATCAATTCTTAGAGATATTTGGTCATGCTATATATGTTCCAATACGATACAATCTCAATTCTCATGACATGATAGTGTGCCTGAACTGCTGCAGAAAGCCGAAATGACCTTCACTCTACCACTGTATCATTTGACTCTGTTTTGAAATTTTTTTACATAATTACAAGCTCTTGAATTTATATACTAGTAAACATTATTTCTTGATGGGATATTACTATAAAATGTCGTCAAGCTGCATTCACCTAGATCATCTGAGTTGTATAAACATACCGAGGGAGACATAAGTTGGGATACTGTGGAAATTAGCCAAAACATATTGGCATGGCTAAAATCTAAGCTAGTAGCCTAGGATGTTCTGAAGTCTTTAGAGAAGCATAAATCAATAGGCATGGGCGCATGGCATAAAAAACATAATTATTAAATAATAAAATAAAATAAACCTAAGTTAGGAGCATAGTGAATTCAGGTCCATTTTACCCTCTTTTAAATCCGTTGGACATCGCCAAAAATCTTCAAGAAAGTTGCATGAAGCTACTTAAAATTACAGACAGTTATGATTTATGAAGTCCCAATAACTTTGCAGTTCCAATGGATAATTCCCCAAGTAGTATTTCATATCAATTTATTTGAACTTGTCTAGCTTGAAAGTTGAAAGTTCAACATGAACATTTTCAAGTATAACCCTCCAGATTACAACTATAAATGGGCAGCAGATAAAACAGTGAACACAAATTAAGTAGCCGAGAATAACGGAGATCGGAAGAGCACACGTCCAATGCACAAAGTTGAGGAGGTCGGACAATTGGAGCTCAGCGGAGGGTTTGTAACCGGAGCGGAGTCGACCGGCGAGAAGCAGGCGAGTGAGTCGCTGTACAAGGGCGTCCGGCAGCAAATTGCGCTCCAGCGAATCAAGAATTAGACGTATTGTAGCATCATACAGCATCTGCATTATCGTTTCCATTCGCAATATACTCCTGGAAACCAATTTCGCTGCTGCTTTCTAGCTAATCGATTTAAAATCAGTGGAAAAAATTTCAATTTTATCATTTACGTATGGATATTATCCTCCTGCCATTTGGATCTCTCACCTAAAATTCACATGAAATATATCCATACACTCACGTAAAATAAAATAAAAGCAATCAAATGTATCCATACACCCACATAAAATAAAAGCAACACGAGAAAGGTGTGATCTCCACCAGTACTACCACTCCTTGAAATCAACTTCGCCAGAACCTCGTATTTAAAACGTAATAAGTGCCGTACTTGTTCAAACAACAAAATTTCAAATTAATCAATTGTTTATTATTATTATTATTATTTTTTTTTTTTTTTTGGCAATATCAATTGTTTATTAATTAATAGGTTATTATCAATTAATTAATTAATAACAACAACTTAAACGAACCAATAGTGTGTGCTAACGGATTTTCATCAACAGCTTTAGACACTATTTTTTTCACATGAAACTATCATTGATTTTATGAAACCAATACTGGTCTCATATGTGAGTCCATTTCTGGTATCTTTTAAATCAAGACCTCTTACGCTAAAACGTGAACATCTAACCACTGCGACATAATTCAAACAACAAACCATAATAGCATATATAACAAACATATGGAGGTGAGAGGAACAGACAATTCAAGACAGATTTAAGATACAAAAGCTGAGATTGATTGTCTATGCAAAAAACCGAATATGCCAAACGTAGACACGGCCGGCCCTGAGATTTCAGAGGCCCTAAGCGAAATTTTAAATGGGGCCACTTCAAAATTTTCAGTACAATTTTAATAGTTTAAACTTTACACAACTAAATTTCATCATGTTTAAAAAAGTAACAAAATAGATAGCATTTTAAAAAAATATATATATTAATTAAGAGAACTAAGTCTAGGTACTTTTTATACCACAATTTTCCTGTCTTTTTTATTTGGTGAATCTTGGGTTATTTTTCTAATTTTCTTCAATTACATGACAGAAACTTTTATAAAGAAATTCAAAGAAGACTTAAACACGTAACATTTGAGTTTAGCATATCAAGCATTAACCATTTTGCCCTTTTTTCTTTTTTGTTGTGTTTTTTCACTAATAAATTTTTATAAGTTTTATACTTTAAAATTGACGTAAAAGTTAAAATTCTATATATTAATTAAGAGAACTAAGTCTCGATAGCTTTTATATCGCAATTTTCCCGCCTTTTTTATTTGATGAATCTTTGGTTATTTTTCTAACTTTCTTCAATTATGTGACAAAAACTTTTGTGAAAAAATTCAAAGAAGACTTGAACATGTAACATTTGAGTTTAACATCTCAAATACTAACCACTTTGCCTGTCTTCTTTTTTGTAATATTTTTTCACTAACAAATTTTTATAAGCTTTGTACTTTAAAATTGATGTAAAAGTTACAATATTAAATCTAAAATGTCAGTTCTAAAACAAACAGTAATCCCTCTTAAGAAATCTATTCACCATTTCCGCAGTGTGTTGGTGGGTTTAATGTAATTTGAATATCTTTTTATGCATTTTATATTTTTTTGAATGTTTTAGCTTTATTAGGATTTTTGAAAATGAGCGCGGGTAACACGTATTTTTTACCTACCAGACCTAAACAACCCCGTCCCGTACCCCAATCCAAACTGGTATGGGGTGGGTTTGGTAGAAATAGTGTGGCTCGAACCCCCGTACCGCGCCCCATTGCCATTCATATTGTTGGAATTCTTTCTATTTTCAAATTAATTAAAATGTGATGTCTTTCCCATCGCATTTTTTGCCGCCTCCCCCACAAATTTCTAAAACAATTAGATTTGAAGATTTATTCTCTTTATATGATAGAAGTGTAACTTCTTTCCGCAAACACCTTCCTATCTGATTTTGTTTCAATTGAATCGTATGATATCTGAAAATTTAAATTTAGTGTAAAATAAGGCGCCTTAGATTAATAATGACTTAATCAGTTAAATATAAATTATAACACAATTTCCTATTTGAATTCTCATCACATTTTATTTTTCCACAAACTACGTATAAAAATGAGTTCGACTCACGTTTTATCTTTCATAATCTATTATTCGGGTTGGAATTTCTTATATTTTGTGGCTAACTTAACTATAGAGATGACAAATTAAAATATGATAATATTGTGCATTTATCGTTGAACTTATAACGTTTTCGAATGTATTAAATAATGGTAATAGATTTTTCCCATCATTGCAAAATGAAAGAGAGATTATATGTAAAAATGTAGATTATCTTCTGAACGATTTTGAACTTCACGATTAGTAAGTCTATTTATTTTATTGATTCAATAATGCATATACTTGTGTTTTTTAGATTTTCTACGTAAGTGCAAATGTTGCAGATTTATTATGTAACTACTTAATGATATATTTTAATACGTTTTTCCACCCCTGCATTAAACTAGTTAAAAATAATGTTCATTAAGTTTCAATATTTATCATATTTATTTATAAGACTTTTGATAATTTTTATTCTTTAAACGGTATATTTCTGGATATTCGATAACTAATAAAATACTTAATAACCTCTTTTTTTTTTAATAAAAAACTGGTATGAATACAACAGTCATTGTTTGAAAGTTAATAAATAAAATAATATAAAAAGAATAGAATTAATATACATCTATTATTATTAATTTTTTTTTTTTGAAAAGAGGATACATCTATTGTTATATGAACCAATCGCAAAAGTTTACTTAAAAAAATGAATCATTTGTGTTGTCATGAGGATTTGAACATTTGACATTTAGTAAATGTGGAATCTAAAATATAAAGCCTCAATCCTCATCATTAAACTACATCACAACTTATATTTAATTTTTGCAAAATTTTTTTTTCTATTATTTGAATATATATTCCGAAAAACTCAATTTCGACTTTTTGCTGCTTTTAGCCAGGGACCCTAGGCGACCGTCTTGGTCGTATACACAGGTCCGACCCTGAACGTAGAGTTGAGACAAAAAAGAGAAAGGCTGGGGGAGTTATTGCAGCAAGAAGAAATCCACTGGAAACAGAGGGCAAAGAATTTTTGGCTCCAAGGGAGAGATTCGATTGCGAGGTATATTCATGCTATGGCCTCGGATTGGAAAAGAAGTAATAAAATTCACAAATTAAAAGACGATAATGGAATATGGCACGAGGAGATTGAGAGTGTAATGATCTAAAAATTTAATTTGTTAATTAATGACATGTTACCATGACACAGTATAAATTAACGATCACTTTGTTTGCACTCGCTTAATTTAAATTCTAATAAATAACGTCTTAAAAGTTAAAACTCTTTTTTGTCCAAATTATTTACCTACTTTAATTAATTAATTTTATTTATTTATTTATATGATGGTTCTTTATATTGGTTATACTATCGAATTTTGACTGGACTAGAAATTTATATGTCAGTATTGATCTTCATTTATAGATCATAATTAGTCATGAGTATTAGCTCAAGTAGAAGTTGGTTCGAACGGATAGAACCCGACAGGTAGACGATTAAAGGAAAAAAGTTTAACAATAAGTTTATTTAATTAGGGTAATTTACAGTTAGCGTCTCCAACATTTTAGGTTTGTTGAGATTATGTCCACAACCTTTAATTTTCATTATGGAGGCCCCTAGCCTTTTAATAGTGTTACACCTAAGACCCCTTTAACGTTTTCCATCCATTTCCACTGTTAAAGTTAGGGGTATTATCGTAAAATAACTAAAAATTGAATATTTAAATGTTTTTATAAAAAAAAAAAAAGAAAGAAAGAGGGGAGACCCCCCTGTGCTGCCGGAAGTGGCAGCAAAGTGCTGTCATTTCCGGCAGCACGGGGGGGAGACTCCCCCATTTTTTGGCTGGAAATGGCGGCCTAGATGACTGTCATTTCCAGCCAAAAGAGGGGGAGTCTCCCCTTGCTGCCATTTCTGGCAGCCAAAAGGGGGGACTCTTCCCCTCATTTTGGCTGTCATTTTTTGCCAGAAATAGCAGTCATGGCTCCATTTCCGGCCAAAAAAGGGGGAAGAGTCCCCCTTCCAAAATGGCAACCAAAAGGGGGGTCTCTCCCCCCTCCCTTTTTGGTCGGAAATGGCAGCCATATTAGCTGCCATTTCAGGCCAAAAACGGCAACCAAAAAGGAGGGGAGAGTCCCCTTTTCTGGTAGTCAAAATGGGGGTCTTTGTCCCCCTGTGCTATTGGAAATGGCAGCACTTTGCTGCCATTTCCGGCTGCCTAATAATTGTCTGAAATTGCAGCCGGAAAAGGCAGCAAAGCGATGCCATTTCCGGCAGCACATGGAGGGTCTCCCCCTCTATTTTGTTTTGTAAAAATATTAAAATATTTAATTTTTAGTTATTTTATGATAATACCCCTGACTTTATATATTATGCAATAAATCATTTTATCTTATTTTATATACCAAATCTCATGTCTCTATCTTTCATCTTCCTAGCCCATGAATTTATTTCTTTCTTGTTTACTTTTTTTTCCTTTTGGTAATTAGAGTTTATTTTTATATGTTTTCCATGAACAAGAATTTGATGATAACTGTCTATTGAATTATTTAGTATAATTTTATCAATTACAATCACAATATTTCATAATTTTTCAATCACATTTTTGAAATTTTATTTATGTGTCCTATGCTTCCAAAGTTAGTTCATTTATTATTATTATTATTTTGTATTTTTTCCTTAGAATAAACTATAGCAAAATTTCATATTTTAAACTTGGTAATGATACATTACAACAAAATAATTTTTTTAGGGAAAGAACAAAATTATTTAATTTACCTAATATGCAGATAAATTCTCAAAATATTAAACAGAACGTGTTTTTCAGTTTTGTATTTGTTAAAACAGTTTTTCAAAATGACAAGGTAAATGCATTTTCGGAAATCTAAAACCAAGCACTCAAAACAGAAAATTGAAAATGAATTGAAAACTGAAAAATAGAAAACTGAATCATGAAAAGAACTCAGCCTAATATTTTTGAGATGGAGAGAGGGAGAGTAGATTTTTGAGAATTGTTATTTAATATTTATTTATATTAGATTTCAAAATTTATATTTTGTTGCAGTTGAACTTCAAAGTTCTTTCATACAAATCAACTATAGATTTTCAAATAAGAATATTCTTCCACAATTATTTTTCTGTTATTTTCTGCTTTGTTAAGATAATCTAATGTAACGTTTCGGATTTTTCGAAATCCGAAAGTATATGCAAACTGGCAAAAGATTAGAAATTTTTAAATTTAATGCGGATAATGGGAATCCAGAAGGAGACCAGAATTTCTGAACTTGAAACGCATTTCACACTAGAGGAATTCAAGATGACAAATCACTGTTAGGAGAAGAAATTGTTAATTCTTGCATCCATTGGCTCGAATGTAGTGAGGAGTTCCCTTCTATGTTGAATAATACCCTTACAATTACCATGATTCCAAAGTGTGATGTTCCTGTACGATGAAAGATTTTAAGGCCTATATATTTCCTATGCAAAATAATTGCTCAAATTGGGTTTTGCCATTAAATAGGTTGACCTTATTATACTTTGCGGTACTACCGTGAAATTATTATTATTATTTTTTTTTGGTTAAGAGCATCTCTAATGAGAGGGGTCTTCCTTAAAAGGTCATACACACAAAAAAATTAAGTGGACTCCATATGTTTCCTATTTTCTTTTAATTTTCTCTTTTCTTTTAATTATTTTTCTCTCATTTACACCACTTTATCCTCATTTTCTTTCTCAATGTCAACCCCAAGATTCAAAACCACAAATTCATCTCCACCTTCTCTACTACTATTTTGTCATTATTTTTAAATTTCTATCTCTATCTCTCTCATTTTTTTCATTTTTCCAGCGTTTTTCCCTACACCCCTTTCGACCCACTCATTTATCTCCTCACAATCTCTCTCCTCTATCACCTTCACCTCCACCATTGCCATTGGAGATGATAATGGGAAAGAGGTAAGACCTATCAAACCAAAGTGTTAAGCGTGGATTGAGGCAACGCCATCCACTGTCGGTGCCATACCTTTTTCATTATATGTGTCGAAGGTCTCTCATCTCTTATCACTAAGGTAGAATATTGAAGAGGAGAACTAACACGGGTGTAAAATTGCTAGACGAGCACCTAGTATCACTCATATTTTGTTTGCCAATGAAAGCTTTATGTTCTGTAGAGCTAATGAAACTGAAAGCACGGTTATGAAGAATATCCTCCACAACTATATACGAAGTTGCTTCTGGACACGCCATTAATCTTGATGTTAGTACGAAAATTCTTAAATCTAGGCATTCCTAATTTTTGTCTAAAGTGTCAAACATTATTTTAGTTTGTCACGATTTATTGCATGACATTCTTTCACGTATAATATTCTTTTTAGCATGCAAATTAAGTTATCTTGAGCCGAAAGTTAAGTTGTGGCGTGTGTACTTAGCTTAAGGCACAAGAATTCTATACATGCAAGATCCGTATGTTTCCTAGGTGAATTAAGATTGCTATGTTTAACTAGGTTATTATTTAGGTGCATGTAGAGTTCAACCAAAATTAGGAAAGTTTGAGTTTATAGAATATTGTGTTTCTAACTTTCCTTATTCTCTTACATGTATATGGTAAGTTGGATTCTTGACTTACACAAGAAATCGAACTCTTGCCTATATATGTATTGTCTCTTTGTAGGTCAAGAAAAAAGCGTTGCGAGCAAGGCGAGCAAAAGCCGAATTGAAGCAAGAAATAAATCTGTGCATTATCCTAAAAGCTTGATTCAAAGAAGACATAAAACATTGCCTTATAACGTGAAACTTTTTTCTTGCAATCTGAACTTCAAGTACACAACGTGTTTGTGTTTGGCAACCCTTCAAGTACGTGGTAGGCGACCACATTGGTGTGAAGGACATATCTACGGAGGTTGAAAGTAGTTTAGGAGGTCAAGTCATCCCAAGATGAGTTCGGGAGATCTCTAGGAGCTTGATGGACGTTCTGTGAGGATTGTGGGAGAAAGAAGGAGCAACGGGAGTTGTCTCATGACAAAAGGCGTAAAGAGGGAGTCCTTTATAAGTTTACCTTTTGATTATTTAGTGTCTGTTGTGATAGCACGTTTTATTCTTTCTCTGTACTAAACTCAC